>CAUYSK010037482.1:0-41263 GCA_963575035.1 Avahi laniger
AAAAATTTAATTTAAATCATCATATGTGACTAATACATACCATATAGGACAGCTGTGGAAAAACATTTGCATATGTTCACAAGAATGGGCCTTATATGAATCAGTGAAAAAATGGAAACAACTTGAGATCAATCCATAGAACGTTGGTTAAATAAACCACAGTTACCCACACCATGGAGTTTTATGTGGCCCATTAACAAGGCAAGGTAGACTAATGCATACTAAATGGAAGGATGTCAAAGACATTACATGATGTATATAATTATATAGTACATTTCATACACATACAGATAAAATTTTCTAACAACTAGATTTGTTTTGTGGTTTTCTAATATTTATTTGTTTGTTTTATATAAATGGTATCATACTGAATGGACGAGCTATAGAGGTCTGGAGGGATCCACACCAAACTGCTAATACGCACAGCTCTGGGAAGGCACTGAGATGGAGGGGCATGGAGAAGTGGGAGGGATGCTTCAGGAAGATATTAAGAAGAGTCTACTGACATATTACTTTTGTTACTAAAAATCAATATATAGTTTAAGTTTAAAAAGTAACAATTTTCTAAAATAAATAATTATGACAGAAATCTGGTAGAAAATGAAGAAACAAAGGATTCTAACCATCATACCAGAGCCATGAGAATGTCCGTGACCTCCATGTTTGAAAACAAATATTCCTATTAGGTTTACCACAAACCCAAGAATTGAAACAAGTAGTAGTCTCTCATGGTGCACATCTGGCGGGGCTAATGCTCTCTAGAAAACACATAATACAAACAAACAGCATTGATTTAATTTCTGATTAGTCATTTGGCAAAAACATAAGGTAATATTAAATATTTTGTTATTTTCAGAATTAAAAGCACTCAAAAAGTATCTGCCAAAACAGTTTATAAAAATAAAACCAGTGCTTGAAAACTGTAGAAAAAGTAATAATTACTACTTTTAAATAAATATAGACATTTAAAAGTGTGACTATTTGGTCCAAAATCTGTTCTTCTTTGGTATCTTAAAATACTGCCTTTCATTTTAAGTTCATTAACCTTTAAATTTTCTTTCTTTTTTTAAAAAAATACCAAATATTAAAGATTCTTTGGCAAAACTCTCAAGTTCTATTTTCCTGTCAAGAACACGTCCCAAATGACCTCACTATCCAGATTGCACCTTTATTTTTCATAGTGTTAACACTTCATACATAGCTTATAAAGTACCCTCTTTTAATTCCAAGAAGTTTCACATATATTTAATTTTTTCAACTATTTTGTAAGCTCCTCTTATACACACATAATATCTTATCAAATCCAAGACTGTCCTCAATAAATACTTAACGATAGTTGAAAACAGCTCCATTACATGTATCTTTAATTAAGAAACACTGTCATTACAAAAATGTAATTTACTGAGTCTAAACATTATCTACTGTACCTCGACTCCTTCTGAGAAAATAAAAAAAGCAGTGAAGATCAAAAATAAGCCATTGACAAAGCCAGCCAGAACTTCTGCTCTAACATACCTAAAGAGGAGCAAAATAAACAACAGAATTATTATTTCTTAAAAATTAAATCATAAATTTATATATGTTCAGAGATTCTAAACCACATTATATGGTTATAAGTAGCCAGTAAAGTCCTAGTATTTATAGTATAGTACATTTTATTTTACAAATATTACAGAAATGAATGAGGAAATAAATTTATTATGATTTTTAATAGCACAATGCCACGAAACACATAGATTTCTAGAAGCCAATCAAAAGACTTTCATAGAGTAAGTAAGTTTAGAAAGACCTTTTACAGAAATTTAAATCTCAAGTTGCCACTGGAAAAGGAAGAACAGGACCAGACAAGTGGACAAAGAAGGAAGGATCCAAAGATAAAAAGCAGAACAGGTCTGGTGAAAGGGGTTTTATTAATTCCTCCTTTTCTAAGAACTCCTTATGCTTTCTGCTTTGTACCTTTCAGCTTTCAAATTTGGAAAAGTGGAGCTTTGATCTGAAGGAAAATAGAATTATTTCTCAATTATCCCAGAAACAACTTGAGATTTATATTTCTAACACTTATTCTAAGATTAATAAATTTAGAATAAACTTTCAATTACCTATTTGTAGAATCAATTCTAGCTTCACATATTCTAATTAAACTATTTTTAAAATACCTGTCTTTTGCTCCATGGACTTCTGAAGCTTTCTGCTTCCTACCTGTGTGAAGCATTGGGGAAAGATTTTATTTTTCCATAAGATATATTTGGCTTAGTTAAAGTCATCAGAAACAACTTTAACTTAGCATTTTTACATGTTGAAACATTATTCAAAGGGTGCTGACAGCAGTTGATCCCTCTGATCCCTCAACAACGTAATGGGAGCATCAAAACTACTGCTCTTCCTAGCTTTCTGTTGTTAACTTCTAAATAATACAATTTTCACTGTAAAACTGGTTTTAAACTAAGGAGAACTCTTTAAAATGTACTCTACCCAGTTATGCTGGAGTTTGTCCTGTCAGGTACATTCCAACACAGCATATATTTCTATACTCAAAAATAAGGCATATTTCTAACTCTCTACCTTCTAACACATACAAAGAAATTATTATTTGTCACAGCATATTTTCTTTTCCTGGAGAAAAGCTCATTAAATTCAAATAATTTGCAGCCAGCTTCCCATAACCTACACTTAGGAGTTAACTAATAAATCAGCAAGGTTACTGTCCAAAAAATAAAAAGCATTTCCTTTTAACCCACCCTTCCAGTCCCATAGCTAATGCTTGATTGAAAGCCTTTTGTGCTTGAGTTCCACTAGATTTCAAGATCAAAGACAAGAAGGTTTATCAGGCACCCTTTTGTTTCTAATTTCTAGCTTAGTAGGTATGCTCCACGAAATTCTGATAAATTGTTGAACTGAAGTGATTCAATTGGCTTTAATATATTTGCTAAGCTTGGATGCAGGTTTAAAATGAAAACTTGTGAAAACTAGACACACTTGCCTTTACAAATGGCTATGTTTACTTGAACAAATAGAGTGCATCTTGGAATTATTAAACAGAACATTTAATTCATGAACGTACTGCTGCCTAGTTAAGTATAGCTAGTGTTTGGATTCTTCGGCCAGTACACACACACACACACAAACACACACACACACAATTCAGGATTCAAATATACATACCTATGAATATAAACATGTATGTATGTATTTATCTACCCATTGGATGTATATTATTTTTATGCTGGCTTTGCTATTTCAAAAATAAGAATGTGCTAAAACAAAAAGATGACTTTTACATAAAGAAGTAGTGAAAAGTCTTTGCTCTCAGATTCCCCGACTGTTTCTTTTACTGCAGACTCAGCCTGCTATTACGATCATCTGGAATTGGGGGCTTATGTGAATTCATCCCTAGACTTAACATGAATTAATCAGTGTCACTTTGATGTACTAACACCAGTAGTTTACTACTGTTGCCACTTACTACTATAGTAATTATTCATATTACGCCAACTTTTATTCTTTAATCTTTCCCAAAAGAAACAAGAAAACACATAAAGATAGATTAAGAAATAAAAAAGTGGCAAGAATCATACTCTCTTATATCCACTAGCTGAATATTAAAATCCACCATGGTACTGAAGGTATTCATAGGTATTCCTAAAAACCATCTTACAGCAACAGATAATGCATTCTAAATGGAAAACGATAGATACCCAAACATTAAAAAGCTGAGAATTTTTAAGTCACCCACTATTAATCCAGAAAGGTTGCTGAATAAGATATTCTAATTACCTTTCTGATATATAATATACATGAACTACTAATTTTCCAACAAAAATTATAACTTCAGATATAATCTTTCTTTAATGATTTAAAATATAATCTTTCAGTAGTTATTGTTCAAGATTATTTGAATATCACTAATATAATGCCATAGAAAATGTTCTTATTGGAGCTTTCAAGCAGTTTGAATTTATACATACATAGAATTTATTGTTCTATACTATAAAAATAGTATAATTAGTATTTTTGTCCCATTTCATAATTTTATAAATAACCATATCATTTTGCTTATAAATAAAATCAGCATGTTCTGCCACAGAATCTCATATCTCCCCTTTAGCACCTGTCACATTACACAGGGCTACTATTGTAGTTTCACAAAAGTGTTTCCCCACCAGGCCACAAGTTCCTCCACGGCAGGAGTCATGTCTTACTCATCTTTATAGCATTAGACCTAGAAAAGCATTCAACTTACAGTGGGCCCTGAATAAATACCTGAAGAGGATAAGAGTATGTGAAAGAAAAACTATGTGCTTGCTAAAGAACAGAAGCACAGGAGAGAAAGAGGAAGCAGTCAAGGAACCAGAGTAAAAGAGAGAGCCAGGGGCATTAAGAGACAGTGCGTGCAGGAGGACGCGTGCAAACAGGAGAGGGAGAGAATGAGAGAAACTGTAGGGGAAGGGACGGCGCAGGGCAGGAGAATCGTGAAAGAACGAAAGAGAGACTTAGGGAGAGGAAAAAGAAATAAAGCTGAAGACGTTATGAGAAGGAGAGTAAGAAAGAGTCTCAAAGGAAAAGACTTAAACAGTGGAGGAAAAGAGCAGGGGAAAAGAAAGAATAAGAGAAGAAAGATGTGGGGGTGCTTAGGAGAGGATGAGAGAGAATGAGTACGAGGATGAGAACAAGACGGAGAGAAAACAGAAAAGACAGATGAAGAAGGAAGAGATTGTGAAAGAGTATTCACAGGGAAAAGGGCGGGAAAGACGAAGGGAAATAATCAACAAGAAAGCAGAAGAGGGAATAGGAAGGAAAAAGCGGTGGGGAAGAGAGAGTAAGAAGATATTAGTCCTGAGATCTACTTATACATAAAAATAATTACACTGAAAAATATTCCATGAGCTCCAAAGGAAACACTCAGGCAGTGTAATAAAATCATGGAAAATCCATTGCTTTTCCCAATCAGAAACGGCAAAAGGCAAATTCTGCCTCTAAGATGATTCAATATAGTCCCCTCACATAAAGATATTCTCCAAATATTTGATTAGTTGTCCAAATCAGCAAAAGCATGAGAAGTAATTTACATAAAAGTAGAGCCAAAGAGGATAAGTAATATAAAACCATATTAGGATATGATTTTAAATAACTTAACAGCAAAGTATACTTTCAAAAAGAAAAAGAAGAAAAGAAAGAATCATCACCATTTTTATACATGGGAATTTTTTATTCTTCAAAAAAAAAAAAATTAGGTTAAGAGTTGAGAAATTCACCTATATGATAACAATCTCAACTAAATTTTTTTGGTAAAATTGAGATGCCGTAAACACTAAGCAAAGAACTTAGATGCAAATAAAAGTACATATCGTAGATTCCACTTACATGCTATTGGAAAACAGGCAAAACTAATCCACGAAGCTACGACAGTGGTTACTCTGAGGGAGGCGGTGGGAAGGGACCAGAAGCGGCATGAGGAGGGTTTCAAAGGTTCAAGTTACACAAGCGTGTTCAATTTACAAAAAGTCACTGAGCTCAAGAGTAGCGTATTTTTCTGTGTATCTTATACTTCAATAAAAAGATTTTTAAAAAGTCTTACCCGTAAGAGAAAGCATCATTATCTCTCCATTTTGAAATAACAGAAGCTGCCAATCCAGCCAAAATGGCAGTGCTATCGAAAAACATGTGGAAAGAGTCGGAAATCAAGCCTAAGCTGGAAAAGAACAAACACATGGGCATATTGTAATAAAACCAAATAGTAGGCATCCTCTAAAAATTTAAGATTCAGCCTCTGTTCACCAGAATTAACCTTCTAAAAAGACAACATTTAAATATAATATGTAGAAAGATTCCAAGAATAATTTTTAAACATCTAAAAAGGAAACCCTCGCACCCCCTGCACACAAAAAAGCTCAACTGCTGCCGAGAGGGATAGAAACGAAGCCATCTGCTGTTGGCCAAAAGGTAGAAATCTGCCCACCCTTTGGTCATTTGTAAAGTCAGCTGTCACTGAAAGAAAGGTAGAAGAAAGCAGCCATCTGGAACTGGGGGAAAGGCTGAAAACTACGTGGGCCCAGGATCTTACAGTGACACAAAGCAAAGGTCTGATGTTGTTGGGTGTCCTGCTTCCCCCTTTTGATACCAGGCTGCAGACGGTGGGGACAGGCAAAGAGAGGAAAGGTGTAGGGCATTCATACTCCTCCTGTACCACCTCACCCCTACCAAATCTTGAATAAAGTACAGGCAACAGCAATCTACCAGTGAGAGCACAAGGAGAGATATGCAGGACTTGCTGAAAGCCAAGAGTGGAGCAGGAACCCTGAAAAAGTCCTCCAGCACACCAAATTTCACACCTATTATAATAAGGTAATGGGAACCACTGGAAAAATCTGAAGTTTGTAGCTTGTTGAAATTAACTAGCAACAACAAAACACAAAACCCAGTTCAACTTTTTTTTTTTTTTTTTTGAAACAAGGTCTCACTCTGCTGCCCACACTAGAGTGCAATGGCTCAATCACAGCTCACTGCAGTCTCGAACTCCTGGGCTCAAGCAATTCTCCTGCCTCAGCCTCCCAAGTAGCCAGGACTACAGGTGTGTTCCACCACATCCAGCTAATTTTTAAAACTTTTCTGTAGAGATGGGGTCTCACTATTCCTCAGGCTGGTCTCAAACTCCTGGCCTCAAACAATCCTGCTGCCTTAGCCTCCCAAAGTGCCAGGATTACAGGCATAAGCCAGTGGGCCTGGCCCCAGTTCAACTATTGAACACATAAATTTAAAACCTCCCACACTAATGGCCAGACAAAAAAATAGGTATGCCCATTTCTGGACATATACACCATTAGTTCAGTCTCTATTATGCTTTCAAACACAATATCCAGCACTTGATATTTACAAGACACATAACAAGATCAAGAAGGAAAAAAAAAAAGAGAGACTCACTGTCAAGAGCTAAGGCAGTCAACAGAATCAGAACCCAAAATAACTCAGATGTTGGAACAATCAGATAGGGATTTTAAAACAAATATGATTAATATGTTAAAGGATGTGGTAAGAAGTAAAAAAAAAAAATTCATGAATAGGAAATTTCCACAGAAACAGAAACTATAAAGGAAATAATTTTTAAAAATTATAATATTAAAGATAAAGACTAACAATCATGAGCTTCTGAGCAGACTAGACAATCAGGTCAAAAGAAAAACACAAAGAGGAAAAAGAGTGGAAACAAACAAACAAAAAGAACAGAGCAACTAAAACCTGTCAGAGGACATCAAACCGACTAAAACACATGTATTTGGAATCTCAGGAATGGAAAAGAAAGAATGGGGTAGAAAAAGTATTTCAAGGGAAAATGTTTGAGAATTTCCCAAAATTCATGAAAGAAAACTAATCACAGATTGAAGGAGCTTAATGAATCCCACACAGGGATAAAACCCTACACATATCACAAACTGCTAAATACGAAAGACAAAGAGAGAATTCTTGGAAAAATAAAAGAAAAAAAAAAGAAAAATTAGATTAAAAAAACAAAGATAAGATGTATAGAATATTTTTTCATCAGAACTATCCAAGCCAGAATGCAATGGAGCAATATCTTATTGAAAGAAAAAAAAATACCGTCAACCTACAATTGCAAATTGAGCAAAATATATTTCAAAAATGAAGGCAAAATAAAGACTTTTTTCAGACAAAGCTCAGGGAATCCATTGCCAGACCTGAGCTAAATGAAATAATAAAGAAGTTCTTCAAATAGGAATAATACCACAGGAAAACTTGTATCTGTAAAAAGAAACAAACAATGCTGAAAATGATAAATATGTGGGTAGATATAAAAATTAATTATTCTTACCTTTAATATCTTTTAAAGATAACTGAGAATAGAAAAACAATAGGAAAAAATCAACAAAACCAAAAGTTTGTTCTTTGAAAAGATCAAATTGGCAACTGAACAAGAAAAAAGAGAAAAAAACTCAAATTACTAAAAATCAGGAATGAAAAAGGGACATTACTGACTTTACAGAAATATATAGGCCAGGCGTGGTAGCTCACGCCTGCAATCCTAGCACTCTGGGAGGCCGAGGCAGGAGGATTGCTTGAGCCCAGGAGTTCAAGACCAGCCTGAGCAAGAGCAAGACCCGTCTCTACTAAAAACAGAAAAACTAGCCAGCCATCGTGGCACTTGCCTATAGTCCCAGCTATTCAGGAGGCTGAGGCAGGAAGATGGGAGGCTGAGGTAAGAGGATCGCTTGAGCCCAGGAGTTTGAGGTTTCAGTGAGCTGTGATGATGCCACTGCACTCTACCCAGGGCAACAGAGTGAGACCCTGTCTCAAAAAAAAAAAAAAAAAAGAAATATGATTTTATAACTCTGTTGAATATACTAAAAGCCACTGAATTGTATACTTTAAATGGGTAAACTGTATATGTGAATTATATCTCAATAAAGTTAGTTTTTTTTTGGTTTTTTAAAAGACAATTGACTGTCTAAAGTGAAGGATAGCAAGCCATGAGGTACAGGCCAAATCCAGGCCACCATCTGTTTTTATATTAAGTTGTATGGAACACAGTTGTGCTCAATGGTTTATGTATTATCTATAGCTGCTTCTGTGCTGCAATAGTAGAGCTGAGTAGTTGTGACAGAGACCTTATGGCCTTTAAAGTCTAAAATATTTACTGTTAATATCTCCTGATTACATGAAGTTTGCTAACCTCTGGTATAAAGTGAAAATAGGAATGCTGTATTATGGGGTTTATAATATGTAAAAGTGAAATGTATAACAATAATAGCACACAGAGTAGAAGAGGAAAATGAAAGTATTATTGTAAGTTTTTTGCAAGAGACATGAAATGACATATTATTTTTGATAATTTAAAGATTCATATTATACACACTAAAGCAACCACTAAAAAAGCCGCTGAAGGAGGAGCAGGAAATCCTGTACCAACACAAAGCGCATGTTCTGAGGATGGAGCTGGAAATTTGCTCCCATTCAAAACCATACACATATACATGGCAGAATTTGGCTGTCATGGGAGGAGGGGTAAAAATGTTGAAAAAAATCATATCCCTGAGGTCCAGACTTATAGGTCTGCCTAAGACTGAAGCCAGGTCAAGTTAGCAAATACCACTCTGCCCTCGCCATAAACCTGGCACTGAATAACAAGCAATAGCAGTCTGTAACTTGGGTAGGGGTAAAAGCTTCTGTGGCACATGCAGCATACAAACACAACCGGAAGCACAAGATCTGACCAGCGAATGACCAGATAGATGAGGCATGCCTATTTCTAGTCATAAATACTATTAACTCAATATCCACTGCTCTTTACTTATACTGTCCAGTATTTGATCAAAAATTTCAGGACACAAAAAGAGCAAGAAAAAGAACTCATCATGGAGAAAGCAGTCAATAGAACCAGGCCCAGATATTGGAACTATCATAAACTGTGATTAACATGTTAAAGGATCTATGGAAAAGATGGACAAAATGCATGAACCAATGGGGAATATCAGTAGAGAAATAGGAAATATAAAAAAAAGATCAAATAAAAATGCTAGAAACAAAAAACAATGTGTCAACAAAGAAGAATTCTTCTAATTGACTTACCAGCAGACTAGACAAGCTGTGGAAAGAAATCAGCAAACTTGAAGAGAGGTCAATAAAAAATATTATGCAAGCAGTCATATATCACCAGCTCAGTCTTTAAAAATAAGCTTCTAGGCCAGGCACAGTGGCTCATGCCTGTATTCCTAGCACTCTGGGAGGTCCAGGCAGGAGGATTACTTGAGGTCAGGAGTTCAAGACCAGCCTGAGCAAGAGCGAGACCCTGTCTCTATCAAAAATAGAAAAAATTAGCCAGTTGTGGTGGCACACACCTATAGCCCCAGCCACTTGGAAGGCTGAGGCAAGAGGATCGCTTGAGCCCAGGAGTTTGAGGTTGCTCTGAGCTGGGCTGACACCATGGCACTCTAGCCCAGGTGACAGAGTGAATAAATGAAAAAGCTGAATGAGAAAACTTATACCTGAGGACAAGGTAAGGGGCATGCTAATTTATGCAATTTTCTCAGATTTAGTATTTTAAGATATATCATTGCATAGTTAGATCACCAGAAAATTAAACACTTGGACCGTAACAGCTAGGGAACACTGAAAATAATGACTTAACTTTATTATATTTTGAAGTATGAAAGAGACATTTGAAGAATTTCTCTGTACTATTATAAAACTACTAATAAAGACATTGTCTATGATTTTGTTTTTTACCTCCTGAGAAAAAATTAATAGGGTAAAATACTGGGTACAGTAAAAAATTTGGGTACAGTAAACCATATTTCTATTCAGATTAAACAGTTTAGTTGTATTCACTTATAGAATGTTATCACTAAATTTAAAAGTCAACTTCATTAACTACATTAGACTACATATTGAATAAATCTTTTTTCTCCCCATGCATGGTTTTTAAATGTTTTTATTTCTTAATGTGTTTTATTGTATATATGACTTTTATTTTAAATAATTATAAATCAGTTTTAGAAACCTGGGTATTTATTTTAAATAAATATAAATGAAGAAATACTGATTTATTGATCTACACATATATTTAATAAAACACTATGCCATGGGTTGAATTGTGTCTCCTGTCTCCACCCCCAAATTCAAATGTTGAAGTCTAACCCCCAGTACCTCAGAATGTGACCTTATTTAGAAAAAGGTTCACTGCCGATATAATTAGTTAAGATTAGGTCATTAAGGTGGGCCCTAATCCAATGTGACTCGTCCTTATAAAAGAGGGAAATTTGGTGAAGACACACATACAGGAGACCACCAAGTGAAGATAAGGCAGAGACTGGGTGATGCTTCTACAAGCCAAAAAAAATGTCGAAGATTTCCAGCAAAACAACTAAAGCTAGGAGAGAGTCATGAAACGGATTCTTCTACAGAACCCTCAGAACGAATGAATCCTGCAGATGCCTTGATCTCAGACTTACAGCCTCCAAAACTGTGAGACAATACAGTTCTGTTGTTTAAGCCACTTGGTTGTTATTAATAGTACTTTGTTACATCAGCCCTAGCAAACTAATACTATTTTTTTCAACGAATTTACTCACATAAATT
Source organism: Avahi laniger (assembly GCA_963575035.1). Classification (NCBI taxonomy): domain Eukaryota; kingdom Metazoa; phylum Chordata; class Mammalia; order Primates; family Indriidae; genus Avahi; species Avahi laniger. The sequence goes on from CAUYSK010037482.1 coordinate 11,089, forward strand.
TCAATAGACACCAAATATTGCCTTAATGGGGAGAAAAAAGGCAAATTCCTTTTGTATACTATAGCAATCAATCCTTTTTAAAGAGGTTTAGATATATTTAATTGCATGACAATTTTAACACTCTTTAAAATGAAATTTTATTCAAATTTTAAGTAAATCTAATTTTCATTAAAATATTATTTTATTTTTAGTATTTAATAAAATTTGACTCTACCTGAAAAACTACTCCCTCTTCTGAGATGGAAGAACATCATGTTCCTTTAAAGCATTGCGATAGGAGTTCTTTTCCCTTAAACCTGATTTAAAAATGCTTAGCTGCAAATATGCAAACTCATGTGAATAACAGTTTACTTTTAGTTCTCTGCTCACCTATTATTATAAGTAAAAACATTGCTCATAAGAAGTGTCAATTTTATTGCTTACCTTCAATATTAGCAAATGTTTCTGATTATAAATTATCATTTAAACTACATGGCATAAATGTCCTTAAAAAATAAAGATAGCACAGAGAATATCTAAGGTTATATGATTTAAACACCAAATGTAATTTCGGTAAATCATGATAAGGAAAAACTAGTTGTTATAATCAACATATTTGTTTTAGTCTCTTCTTTAAGCACTGCTAATTTCTGTAACATATACCTCTTTATCTTTGTTAAGTGACAACTTTCTAAAGACATTTTAATAGGGAAAACTTTGGGTATAAAGGGGAAAGATGAACACTAAAGCAAAATAGAATAAATGTAAGCAGAGCATACGGTAAAATAAACTTTTGAAAAGGATTTTATTTAACGTCTATTGAAAGCAAAAACAAAGAAAGGGAGAAAGAAAATCTATAAATTAAGAGAGACTTAAGAGAACTATCAACTAAATACTACCTGTGGATCTTGTTTGTATTCTGATCTATAAAATCAAATAAAAAAGAATTTATGAGACAATGAGGTATAACTAAATACTCACTAGATATTAACGAGACATTAATTTTTATAGGTGATAATGGATTTAGGTTATGTTAAAAAGGGGAACTCTTACCTTTTAGAGAATCATACTGATATAGTTATGGAGGAAATGACATATGTATCTGTTTTTTACAACAATCCAATGGTGGGACATGGATAAGAGAATAAAATAGACCATGTATTGGTGAATGGGTACAAAAGATCCATTAAACTCTCTACTTTTATATATGTTTAACATTTTCCAAGATAAAAAGTTTTTAAAAAGGTCTATTGGTAACTAGCCCAACAGTATATTTACATTGCTTGTTAAACATCAATTCAAAATTGAAGATATGGGATCATCCTAATTCACAAACCCCTTACCAGCTGGTTCCCACGATTTAGAACAAGGGGGAAAAACACTATCAATTTATTATCAAGAAATTAGAAAATTCTTAGAATCCTGACATTAGTAAAGTCAATAAACTAGTTAGTTGTAGTGAAATAACCCATAACTCCACTAGATTCCATTATATAATCCCTTACTTTAAAAAATTTTCTGAGCAAAATGAAATACTTATCTAAATTTTTAAGATAAAAAATAAAACTACGTCTCTACTAAAAATACAAAGAAATTAATCGGACAACTAAAAAAAAATTAGCCGGGCATGGTGGCGCATGTCTGCAGTCCCAGCTACTCGGGAGGCTGAGGCAGAAGGATTGCTTAGCCCAGGAGTTTGAGGTTGCTGTGAGATAGGCTGACGCCATGACACTCACTCTAGCCCAGGCAACAGAGTGAGACTCTGTCTCAAAAAAAAAATAAATAAATAAAACTATAGGAAAGCAAAAGACATCACCATAAGCTGGTAAGTAATGCTGCCTTTTAAAAAGGGAAAAGTTGATTTTAAAAGACTAAGATACGTAAAAATGTTAATTTAGTAGAAAAATATGCAATTAATGAAAGCATTTTTCTTTGCCAAAGAATTACTTTACAAATAACTGCTGTGACATATTATATAGAAGTAAAACCAAATAAATATTCAGCATTGTCTTAAACATTTCTTGAACAAATATTTACTTTGTTAACACAAAGACATTTACCTTTAGAGTTACCTGAGTTTCTTCTACGGACTAGGGAAAAACGGTTACAACAACTTTGGTAAAAAATACTACTAAAATTAAATTTCTTAATAATGAAGTAAAAATAAAACAGAAGAGTATAAAAACAAAGCAAACAATTGAAATACTAGAAAAAATCATGCTATGGTGGGAAAAAACACTTAGATGACAAGTGCTATAGGTTCTGTTGCTGATTTGGGAAGTAAAAAACTTTGGGTCTCAATTTTCTACCTCTAGAAGATGTTAGATTAATTTATCTCTCTCCAGTCCCACTTCTAGAACCTACAGTATCCACATAGTCCCTTTCTTCAATTGTAAAGAATCCTTGACTTTCAGCAGAATACATGGTTGACTGGAATAAAGACCATATCTGCAACCAGGCATGACTATGTGATAAAGTTTTAGCGAAAGTATTACTGTTTTAGCAGCCAGATAAATCTACTTAAAAGACAATGTGGACAACTTTTGCCTTCTTCTCCGCATTCCAGACATTATGTCACCAGGGATGGCTGGAACCCTAGCTCTAATCTTGGAAATAATATTTTATCTTATTTAAGTAACCATTATTTTGAAGTTTTTCTGTAATTTGAAAACAAACTTAATCCTAGATCTTATAGAAACGACACTCTTATACTATGCTACCTTGAAATCAATCAGCTACTCAACAATAAATAAGTGAATGAAAAATAAAATGCTAGAAGGAAAGCACCCTAGAAAGAAAGAAAAGTGACTACCATTTTCCTCCTAATTTCCAAGAATGAGAGGAAAGAGTTCAACATTTTGTTGTTTTTTTTTTTTTTTCTTTCCTAACAGGGGTAATCGGCATGTTTAGTGCCAGGTAAAGTAATTCCATACAGTAATTATTCCCTCATTTTTCATTCAGCCAATATGTATTTAGCATCCGCTATGTCCCATTAAAGTGCCTGAACAGAAGAAAAGACCCCTAATAATAAAGTTTACATTCTAGTGAAAAGGTGAAAGGTAGTGTATATTTAATGGGGTAAAAATACACAAAGCACTTAGGTATTCTTCCATTGAAGACACCTTCTCACCATCAAAAATATAAATAAACTATAATTAAGTTCTTCCTTTGAAATGAAGGCTCTGAACAAAAACCAGAACAATTTAACATTTGTTGCTACTAGAGCAATTGTTTCCATGAACCTTTATTTGTGAAGAGAGTGTTTTCTCCACATTTTAATGACCTACGAGGAAAAAAATTCTTGATATTTCATGTTCTCAACAACTTGGAACTCATTTTTACAGAATGAAATTGAACATTAAAATGACCATGATAAACAAAATGGCCTTTGGTCAGAAATTTAATTAAGGAACTTAACTAATTGAACCTACAGGAACAGAGATAATCTGGCCATATAAAGAAATGATTGATTAGTCAATAAAAGGAACTAAAAATTTTGGTATCTAAATAAAACATAGAAAGCCAGATTATAAAAAGGCCACAGTAATTTCTAAATCTGGCCAAATATCAATGGGAAGAGATTTATACCTCATAACCACCAATAAAAATTAATATTGGGGAATAATTGGTTTTGGAAATGGAGTATGCCCAACATACTTATTAGGCATGAGAAGATGAATATCTACCTGCTAAATGATCTAAGTATGACAGTCACTAGAGCTAGAATTCAAATCTTGAAGACATACACAATGAAAGAGAATAAACTGGAAGGGTATAGAAGAAAAAGTCACCTAAAGGGCAGAAGAACAAATCCCCTAAAGGCAAAAGAACAAGAAAGTCACCTACCACTGATGTTTTCCTTACACACTGATATATATTGACTTGTAAAACAATGGTTTTAGTAACCTCCTCAATCGATCTCTATACTATATACCTAACTTCCCATAAAAGAGGTGGTTTAGGCACTTTAAATATAAATCCCTTAAACAAGGTATTTCACAGGGTGATTTATGCAATGGAAGGCCATGTATTGGCATATAAAGTAACTGTAGCAAATATGCGTATATAAGCTATGATACAGTCTTGACATAATCAGCAATATGCCAAAATTTAGGCATAATTTAGGAAGATAAAAATGTAAAATATATGTTTATGATAAAGTATAATTATTCAAATACAAATTAAGACTATAGTGCTTTTAACATCTGTAAGACATTAAAGGTTGTCAATATTATAAAATTAAAAAATTAATATGTGATGGGGTATCCTTCAGATACATATGATTCCCAGAGTATTCAAAATGGTTATTACTTATACTAAGATTTCACTATGTCAATATGCCTTTTACACTCAAGTTGACTAAACCAATAACCTTCATAATCTACTGGCTATGGAGTATTTTTGATATAATTGAATTGATAGTTGAATTGAAAAACCCATTTTTTTCACATAAAAATATACTTTCACAAAACCTGGTGATACAATCATTGGTTGACCTCAACAGAGATAGAGATCAAGTAATTCTCTTTGAAAGTAGACCTTAAGGGACAGAGAATACGTTTATTTAATTGATAGAAAATAAAGCATAGATGCATAGGTTCTTAATCTGGGAACAAAGATCTATTTTAGAGAACCCAAGAACACCCTGAAGCTTTATATAAAATTCTGAGTCTTTGCTTTCATCCGATTCTTAAATGGGTATGCAATCTAAAGACAGAATTAGTACACCTAGAAGTGTGATCATCTTATTGTTTAGCAGAACTCCACATGTCCTTAAGTTATTCAACAGCATATACCTGAATACTAGTAACTGCATTTCCATAGAGTTACACTGTATTTTCCTCTTCCTAAAGCAGTTTCGAAACAAAACAAACCCAATTCAACACCAAAATCCAACAACTAAAGAGATTCAAGCTTTAAGAAAATTATATGGGATGTTTCACTGCAGTCAAGACCAGAGGAAAACCATTAGACAGTTTCAGCATTAAAATAAAGAGAGAAGAGAATGACACACATTGCCCTGGATATCCCTTTATAAACATCTTCCCCATTCCAAGACCAATAACAAATTAAGTAGAACACTCAGATATTTTCTCCCAGAATCTTAAGGGTGAAATCCAAATGCCACTCTCCCAGAGGCAGAGATTAGGTTTCTTCCAATTCCAACAAAGTGGGCAAAGCTAAGGCGTACAATTAGAGACGAAAGACTCTCCATTAGCCAAAATGAGGAGGGGGCTTGTCAGTCTTGCCTGACGTAGGTGGGGGAGATGACAAGGAGGGCTGCACGTGATCTGCCCCGGATGTTAAGAAATGTAGCCCTACCAGATTGCTGTGGCCATGAGAAAGCAACTCAGCAGCAGAGGTGGTGGCAAAGGTAAGACCTGAACCTCCTGGTGAAGAGCTACGTGGCATAAGCAAACAGTGCTTCGTCTCCCCAACCCCTGCTTCCGCCCCAACCATTTTCCCCTTTGGTTACCAGTTGCTCCAGATGCCATAGAGTAGTTCCACAAAAGCGAAAGAGAGGTTCAGGCACAGGAAGAAAAACAGGTTCCGGGATGTCTTGTCCGACAGGATAGACCTGGTCATAACACAAGTGGGAAAGAGCAGGGAGAGTCAAAGGGGTGCCGGGACCCCGAAGCTGGGTCCCCCTTTCAAGACCCTCCCATCCACACGCTCCTTTCCTGACAGCGGAGAGTTGAGGGGGAGTACCTGACGCTCCCTCCCTGGGCCTCGGGACATTCTGAGGTCTGGGCCCCCTCCTCTTCTGTCAGCCACCCCCTCCCAGCAAAGAGCACCCCGCACCTAAACCAGCCCGAGATCTTGCCGAACAGGTTGAACTTCGGTGGTTTGTATTCATCGTCCTTGATGGACAGGGGCAACATCTTCTCCGCCCGGCGAAGGGCCGGGTCTACTCCCCTCCACAAGCGGCTCCGTCAGGGTGATGGCAATGACAGTAGTGACGCCTCAGACGGGAATCCCCAGTGCTCGTCCGGGATCGCGCGCCGCTGAGAGATGCAGTCAGACACACACACACCCGCGAGCTCGCCGACTTCCGGCCCGGGCCGCGCAACGGGTCCTGGGACGGGAAAGGAGGGAGGCGGGGCCTGCGCTGCGGGGGCGGGGCTTGAGGAGGCGGGGCTTGAGGAGGCGGGGCTTGCGGGGGCGGGATGGGAGCTGTCCCGGGTCTGTTAGAGGGTGCGGAAGGAGGTGGCAACTGCGAGGGCGGTCTAAGGGGCTAGCCTGGGGTAGGGTCCAGTCACCTGGACTCAGAAACAAAATCCTGAGGTGGCGACCAGCAGCCTGGGCAGGCAGGCGGTTGAGAGCCCGCCCACGCCGGTGTTCCCGGATGCACTGGTGCCGTCCCTACCCTTGCGCCACCGCCCCCTCACCTCCCGATTGGCATGAAATTCTGGTGCGGTAGGTAGCAATGCTTAAGACTCCAGGCAGCCACGTGCTCTCTTGCCGCCAGTCCGCAGGAAGCGCAAGTGATGCTTTTGCTGGGTGAACTCGATGGGCACCTAAACCCTAGGACTGCATCCCACCCACCTGCCTGTACTGCCCCCAGGAGGCGATCAGTCAATGCCTTCCGAAAGAAAGACTCTTAAAGATGTTATGTGAAAGAAGCCCTTTAATAGTAGGTCCTATGAGACCGTGTGTGAATTGAGATTTGGTTAATGCACTGCTTCCCCTACAATCTCAATCCGCTGAAGCCTCCGAACTCTAAAATTCGTGCGCGTCGCTTTCGCTTCCAGGTCATCCCCGTTCTTGTCGGAACCTCACTGCCAGCTTCGGGCAAGTGCTGGCAGCAGCTGACTCGGCGGCGGGACTCAAGGCGTGCGGAGCCGAGGGAGGAGAGGCCGGCCGGCCTTCTCCCGGGCCTCCGCGGTTGTCGGAAACGCTGCTTGGGGCGCATTTCCGGGAAATTTTTTGGGTAAGGTCAGGTGGTCCGTCACGTGAACGATTAAAAGTTGTTACCCTGGAGAAAAAATAGGGAAAAGAAGGACTGGCTTTAGGAGGTGGGCTGGAAACTACAAAACCGAGCTTCTTGGGAATGCCTTTTATTCTAACAGGAAGTGAAGCGTCACCGAAAGGGAGGGGCGGCCACTCGGGGACTGTCCCCTGCTCCGGGCGCTCACTTTGCGGGCGCCGCTTTTTCCAGGTTGTCGATCCAGCGAATGAGGGGAGGCAGATGCTGACTGCTTGGTTTAGGAAGAAACAAAAATGAGCAAGCGAGACGCCCCTTCCGCTGTATGAAAACCACGCTGCAAGCAAATAAATTGGCTAGCCCCACTGCAATCTTCTGCACCCAAGGTAAGGAGACAGCAAAATGCTCGCTGTAGTGTTAAATTTTTTTTGTAGTGAAGATACAAGCATGTTTTGCTCTCGTTCTTGGAACTTTGCGTGCGTGTATGCGGTAGTAATTCGGAGGTTTTATTTTTGAAAATATGTACTTATTCTACCATTTTAAAAAAACGTTCATGTTAATAAAAAACCTGCTGCGTAAAAACAAGTACGTTCCAGAAATTAAGTTCTGGGAAGATCATTTTATCTTTGCCTTTTTAGCATATATTTTATTATTTTAATTTAAACATAGAAATATTTTCAATTAGTAGCATTTACTTTTTTTAAATGAAGCCTTTATGTTAGCAATAGACTTTGAATTTTACTCTGCTGCACTGCTAGGGAAACAAACATTAATTGGGTGCAGACTAGGTAGTTTAAAGATAAATATTTCCATGGAAATTGGATTTTTCTCCCAAACTACTGTATTTCAATATGATATAACTTGGGGTAGGAGGAAATATGTAGAAATAATCAAATTTCAGCAACCGATTTCCAGCATTCTCCTAACTCACAAGGTCAGCTACTATTTGAACCTGTATTTTTGTATTGTGCCTTTGAAAATAAATTTTCTATTTTATCCAGCATTACTGCAAATCAGAAGTTGCTCAGCTGATTTATGGAAAAACCTACATTAGCCCTTTCAAACAGTTTTGAAATCCGTTAGAGAAATTGAAGTTTAATTTCAATTACATCAGTTTCCAGAGGCTCCCAAATTACCCCACTCCCCACCCCCAAAGATATGAGATAGTATGTAAGTATTCCCATGAGAATCTTCTTTCAAAAAGTGGCAGTGCTACTTCCCATCTCTCAGTCTTGCATAGAGTAATGACCAAATTCAAAACTAAAGGCATTTTATTTGCAATATAAAAGTGTAGATGGACATTATTTAAATCAGCAAAGGTTCTGTGAGTGGAAAATGTTAGACTGTGCCTCACTTCTTTTGTCGTCTTGAAATAATGTTTGCCCCTTATACGTTAACCTCTATGTATGTTGCCACATGAAAGTTTGCTTCTTTCATTCACTGAGTAGTCATTTAGTGAGTGTCTACTGTGTGCTGGGCTTTGAGCTGGACACTGGGAGTACAAGCCAGATAAGTCAAAGTTCTTTCCCTGGAGGAATTTTATGGAGAGAAGCTGATATGAAGAGAGGGGGGTTGTAACAGGGAAATCAATCCAGCACGTTAGAACTATGTATGTTTAAGATTTACAGAAGGAATAACCTTGCAGTAGTGAGAAGGGACATCTATTACTCAGAGAGTCTTCTGTATATACCAAGCCATTCCTTTTGCCCCTACAATAAGTTGTATCATGGAAGAACATGACTTTGGAAAACCAAAAATGATTCTTTGGCTCTATTCACGTGGTTGGTATCTTGCAAGTCTCCAGTGAAATGCAGTATCATGAAAGTCTCCAATCAGATTTCTTAATTCCTTTGTATATTAAAAGATTAGGTGAGTTTATAAGATTATAAAATATATGTAATAATAAGCATTTTTAAACTAATAAATGGATTTTCTACCCTGAACTTTTAAATATTTGTTTATATCATCTCCTACCAGTTAATTGCATTAGGTTAGCTGTGCAGATTCTATGGGAAAAAAAAACCCAGCTGCTCAGACATGTCATTGAGGACTGTGAAAATTGAAAACAGAGAGAATTAAAGGGCAGAAGCTCATCTCCAGCCGTGGTTCTAGCTCCTTCTGGGCAGTAATCAGCAAGAAATAGGAAAGACGCCGTCTGTCATTTCTCAGTAATCAACCCTGGCATTTATCTGCAACCCTCTTTTAGACCCTGTGGTTTTTTCACTGCTTGAAATTGAATGCCCTGGGAACTGTTAGTGAAAAAATGAGTTGTAATGGTGGCTAAGACTACTGATAAATATAAATCTAGAAATCGAGTACAAGTGCAAATTGCTAACACGTTCAAGGTTTTGTTCCATGGCCTATATCCTCTGGTTTCACATGTGTAAACATTAGATAGTTGGAGTGATGTGAGTTTATTCTGCTTCTGGACCCTCAAGAGAAAGGCGAAAACAAAAATATAGCAGTGTTAGCATCAACCTCATGAAAAGCCATCATCTACCTCTAAGTTAATTTTTAGAATACAGAATAGCAAATTTTAATTTTTAAAATAAGTCAAAGCTTATAGACAATGGCATTAAAAGCACTGGTTTTTTAAAAAAACTTCCTGCTGATTAACAAAAGCATCACAGAAAATTCTTTGATTTCCCTTAATAGTGCCAAGAGAGCCTGTTCCTATGAATCACTGAAGACATAAGGAAAATTTTTTTAAAAAATTAAACTTTAGCGTAATGAGGTAAGTACCAGTATTTTTTGGGGGGGGGTGTTTAATTGTGATAAAATGCATATAATACAAAACGTATCATCTGAATCATTTTTAAATCTGCAATTCAGTAGCATTAAGTATTTTCACATTGCTGTGCAATCAATCTCCAAAACTTTTTCATCTTACAAAACTGAAACTTTATATCCCTAAACAACTGTCCATTTTCCCCTACCCTCAGTCCTGGCAACCACCATTCTTCTTTCTGTTTCTATGAATTTGACTGCCATAGTTACTCATTATAAGTAGAATCATACAGTATTTGTCTTTTGGTGACTGGCCTATTTCGTTTAGCGTAATGTCCTCAATATTTATCAATGTTGTAGCATGTATCAGAATTCTCTTCCTTTTTAATACTGAATAATAATATTCCATTGTGTAAATATACCACATTTTCTAAATGAATTATCCATTCATCCATCAGTGGACAATTGGATGGTTTCTGCCTTTTGGCTATTGCAAATAATGCCGCAGTTAACGGGAGTGAAGTACCGGTACTTTTGTATGAGAAAATTTGTTTCCTATAGAGGTATTTTTGTTTCCTTGGACACAAAAGTTCTTACTTGAGCCAGGGTCTTAGAAAATACTGTAAGACCTCTTCTAGGTCCATTGAAATAGTAGTCCAGGTTATAGAATGAAGTCAATACCTGTAAAGTTGAAATATTCTTATGGACTAGAACGAAGCCGAAAATGGAGACTATGTAGAAGACACAGAAATACGAAGTGGCTCAAGTGTGAGGGTCTGGACTTGGATTCTGACCCGCCACTCTCGCTGCGGCTGAGGAAAAATCATTTAATACTGTATTCTTGAGTTCAGATGTCCCATCTACAAAATGGGTGGATATATTTTATTTCCTTTCTTTCTAAAGATTTTAAACTTGGATTTGAGGTATTATGTAACATGAAGGGGGAAGAGCTTTGACGACTTTCAACTTTCGTTACCGCTGCTAAGGTCTGTGAAGACAGGGACTGGGTCTGCCTGCGCAGTACCAGCCCTAGTGCCCCATGGTGCTGGGCACTTGGTAGGCACCTCCAAATACCTGCCGACATGGACATTGTGACCTCCTAATAAAATGAAAAAGCTCGCATGAATTGGAATTGCTTCCGTCTGAGGTTTGATATCTAAAAATAGTTACGTCATAATTCATATATGTGAAATCTGCTTCTGTTAGGGAAGTGATTTTGGAATATGAGTTTATTGCTGAAAACCAATATTGGATAAAAGGGAGAGGGTTACATAGAATATTCCAGAGACCTGTTTCCTAACAAAACAGGGTTTCAAATGAGAAGCTCCAGTATCTGGAATGGTAAAAGTAAAATATTTGCAGATGTACTTGATTTCTTTTTGACCCATTTCTGGAGCTAATTTTGCATGGCACTGTACTGAGCTAAAAATGCTCTTCTATTTCTAGGCTTTCTTCTTAGGATACATTGACTCCTTGGATCCTATGAGTCATGGATGTTCCTCTTAGGAATAAGTCCACTCTTACTTCTGCCCTAATATATGTCCATTGGATTGGTCATCTCCAAACTTATTAGCATCATCATCATCATCAATAACTACAATTAATTGATGATTTCAGGAGAAAGGGGCAAAGCTAGAAAGAATGTTTATCTAGCAGTATTCAGACCTGTGCATTTTGAAAGTAGAGAGGGCCTCATTGTCTGTCTCAGTAACAAATGTCTGGATTGAAGGAGGCAGGCGATACTTTAAAAAGACTCTGTATAATATTTACATGTTATTTCCCTGTAAATCAACGATAATAAAGCAAACTGCTGTTAATTGATAGTAGCTGCCTAAAGCAGTGTCGAGAAGGAATCTTGTGTAGGAAAGGAAAGAGGAAAACTAAACAACACCAGGACTGATGAGCACCTTTTGCCGTGGAAAAGGGGGTGGGATTGAGAACGGAAATAGAGCCACAGGTACTTAGTGTCTAATATCCCTGTTTTAAATGCTGCTCTTGTTCATTCCAATCTGATTGACCTCTAAAGAAATGGTTCACCCAACCTGTCTGCCAGGAGGGGGACTTGGTATTTAATGTAATCAGTGCAGAGATGCTTTCCTCACAGTGTGGAGTGAGACATGACATGTTGCAGCAGCATCTGTCTATTCAGCTGTGATCCTGAAGTCCGTGTAGCTATTTCTCAATGTGTTTTAGCAATTCTGTTTCAGAGCCGTAGTCTCAAAAATGTACTAAGGGCAGGACTAGGCCTTCTAAATAACAGGGTTTAAATTGGCTATCAACAATCATGTGTATGTGTAGCCAAGTATATTGTCAATAGAAAAGATGGATCAATTTAACCCTAATAGCTAGTCCATAACACAGTTGATCCAGATTGTCGTCCTCTAAATGATCCATTCGCATCGCTGTATAATTGATCATAAGCACAGCAAGATCACAAGATGAATGTGTGACACTACATGGAATCTTTTGTTATTATTATAAATCAATTCCTATTCCTGCCTTTCCTACTATATTATTAACACAAAATAATTTAAATTATTTTGATGTATTGAGACTTGTGAAAAAAGTAACAGGAGTTAAGAAGAAGCTTGTAAGAGTAGATGGGCTCTTTAGAAAAAAAGGGAGGGGAAATCATTTAGGAGGGAGAAGATAGAATTGATAGAAGATGAGAAGAGCTATATGGCATTTCTAAAATAGCAGTGAAAAGAATGAATTTCCTGAATGTGGGTAAAATCCTAAAGTCAAACACTCTTTCCAAAATACTGTATAGCACCTGAAAAAGACTTGTGCAGAAAAGTGCTCTTCATGTTCTATTTCTGGCATTTTATATTTTATAGTGAAGTAAATTCTAGTTTATGCTGCTAAAAATGTTGATGGAAAAAGCTTACTATGGGCAGTACTGAACTGATTTGGTCAGTGTCCTGACTTCATTTCCTTTCTTTTTTTTTTTTTTTTTTGAGACAGAGTCTCACTCTGTTGCCCGGGCTAGAGTGAGTGCCGTGGCGTCAGCCTAGCTCACAGCAACCTCAAACTCCTGGGCTCAAACCATCCTCCTGCCTCAGCCTCCCGAGTAGCTGGGCCTACAGGCATGCGCCACCATGCCCGGCTGATTTTTTCTATACATATATATATTTTTTTTTTTTTTTAGTTGCCCAGATCATTTCTTTCTATTTTTTAGTAGAGACGGAGTCTCGCTCTTGCTCAGGCTGGTCTCAAACTCCTGACCTTGAATGATCCACCCACCTCAGCCTCCCAGAGTGCTAAGATTACAGGCATGAGCCACCACGCCCAACCTGACTTCATTTTCTTTTTCTGCTGATGGCCCTGTAGTCTATAGTTTTTGTCACTTTTGTGAACCCAAACTAAATTTTAATTTCTCAACTTAGTAAGACTATTTGTCTGTTTAAATCATGTATGTTGTGTGCCAGATTAAGCGTCGGTCACCATTAAACCATTATACCTCCTAAACCTCCTTGGGGAAATGCACAAGGATGATATTATCTAACAAATGATGATTTTTCCCCAAGGAAAATCAGCTCATTCACCAGGAACTTCTGTAGAAACAGGGTGTTTGAAGACATTTACTGCAGAACATCTTTGAAAAATTGTGAAAAAAATCAGAGATCTGGACATCTTTTATTTATCAAGTGACTTAGCCACAAAACTGAATGTAGAAAGGTAGCCTGTGTAGTCTGTGCTTGAGGCCACACTCCATGACTTACTCTTCTAGTCACCAGTTGGGTGGTGACCCAGGTCGTTTATGTAGGGAAAGGTTTCTTGGGTACTGTCTAGTCTAAATTCAACCTTAATTTGCATTTAATTTGAATTTATTCTGTTAAAGTTTCAGACATCTATTGACATTTAGGACAATTTAAACATAAATTTCCTCATTCCATTCAGCTACCAAGAGTTGTGAACACAAAAAATGAGCAAACACTGTTCTGGATTATAAAGACTGGCAAAAACTGCCCTCTAGATACATTCCGCGTAGCCGATAGTTGTAGTACTTGAAAATAAGGGCTAGTAGCACTATGTTCAGAGTTTGCTGGAACGCTGAGGACGGAGAGTGGTGAGGGAGACATTCACCGGGGAGGTGATATTTGAAAGAAACTTGAGAGGCAGGGAGTAGTTTGTTAGATGTAGAGAAGGAAGGGCTTTGTGGGGAGAGAACGTGCACCGATGCATCATGATCAGCTCACCGTGTGTAGGTACCACTGAGGGGATAGTCCTTCTGGACTTTGGCACCACATGCGCCTTTGCCTCAGTTTGAACAATGTCTGTAATCCGCGGCCATAAACCTGGCCAGCAACTGCTCATCAATTGTATAGCTGTCTCTTCCAATTCCCTTCGTGCATGTTCTTAGGAGAAAAGCCTCGGTTCTGAATCGGTCTCTGGTTTCCACCTTGTAAAGATTTTGTCTCTTGGCAGCTAAGGGCCTTTTCTGAATGTCTGCATTCTGCAATCATCAGTTTGTAGGCAAGTACATGTTCTGCGGGATGAGCCGGGGAGAAGCAATCTGTATGGTATGAGGCAAGTCTCGTAGTGAAATGGCAGAATAGTTACCGTTCTTCTGCCATCTGTGGCATCAAAATAAAATGACAGCTTCTCAGTCCTTCTCATTCCTTCTCAAGCTGCTCATTCCTTTTCTACTTCATGAGTCAGAGGACAAACTAATCTTTGTTCACGCTGTGCTGTGGCATATTAGCTTCCAGCTTCTCTCTAGGTATTTGTTGCTTTTCCAGTCAGAAGGAACTAGCCCTGAGAAAAGAATTCTTCAACAGTATTCCTTCTAGGGAACGTCGATAGATGATACAGAAAATAACTGAATAGCAAGTCTTTGAAAAGTCAAATTGCCTGGTCCATTTGAAGACATACATGAAAGAATTGGTACTGTTGTTTAATAGACTATATGTTACTTTCTTACATGTCCACGTTTAACAAAGTTTCTTACAGTTTCAGATAATGCTCATTCCAAAACTACTTCAGTTCTCAGATACTTAAATATTCCTGACATTATGACCTAGCAGTTCTACTCCTACATACACACTCAAGAGAAATGAAAACATATGTTCACATAAAAACTTGTACACAAATGTTCATAGCAGCATTATTCCTAATAGCCAAAATAGAACGACCCAGATGTCCAACAACCGACGAACAGATAAACAAAATGTGGTATCTCTGTACAATGGAATGTTATTTGGCAATAAGAAAATGAGATACTGATATATGCCTCGTGATATAGACAACACAGGCGAACCTTGAAAACATTATGCCAAGTGAAGGAAACCAGACGTAAAGGCCATATATTGTATGGTTCCGTTCATACGAAATGTTCAGAATAGGCAAATCCTGAAGACTAAGTAAACTAGGGCTTTCCTGGGGCTGGAATGGAGATTTGGGGTTGAAGGAAGTAGAAATGGGCAGTGACTGCTAATGGGTCTGGGGCTTCTTTTTGGGGTGTTGGAAATGTTTTAGAATGAAGTTGTGATGGTTGCAAAACTGAGTGTATTAAAAGCACTGAACCGTGTACTTTAAATGGGTGAATTTTATGGTATGTGAACTCTAAAGCTATTTCTAAAAATCTCCAACAAAACAAGTATGAATTTTTATGTTAATACTATTTTGCAGGTAACTTAGTGGCAGTCCTGTGTATTAAATTTTTGATAACATCCTTACAGAATTTACCATAAGGAAGTAGAAAGAGTCATGGACTATGCCATCAGATCGAGAGTCTTGCCCTGGCTCTGCTGCTGATTAGCCGCATGACCTTAGGCAAGTTCCTCATTCCTGAACCTTGGGTTCTTTATCTATGAAACAAGGAAATTGGCTTAGGAGGGCTCTGAGATCCCTTTCAGCTCTCTGAGTTTATGTGTATGTGCAATGAGATACGTAATTATTGGGGCAGTTTTAGAGACATGGCTTTGTCCCTTGTTTGGGGATAAACCATAGCAGTGAGTTTTTCAGAGACCTTCTCACTACAGTCCTCATCATGTTCAAGTGTGTCTTAATAGGCAACTTATATGTGGAGCAGGGTTTCTCAACCTTGGGGTTATTGGCGTGTCGGGCCAGACAGTTCTTTGCTGTGGGGGGCTGTCTTGTGCATTGTGGGATGTTTAACAGCATCCCTGACATCTACCCACCAGATAGCAATGGTATCTCCTTTCCAGTTGTGAAAATCAAAAATGTTTCCAGACTTTGCCAAGTGTCCCCTGGAGGGCAAAATTGTCTCTGATTGAAAACCCCTGATATGAAAGATGCTTGAATAACAATGTATCAAAATAACAAAAAGATGTGTTCTCTACCTATGTAAAACTCTAATAAATTAATAGGCACAAAAAATCATTCAAGGAATTTTTGGAGAGTAAAGATTTTTTGTTTTGATGACATTTACCGTGTTTATCAAAGTTATATTTAATCTTCTGGGAGAATGACAGAAAGGGAATAGACTAAGCTGTTAGAGGCTTTTTGGAATGAGGCAGGGCATCAGTAAATATATATAGACTTAACTTTAAAAAGGAATAACCAAAACCTGAAGGAAAAGTTAGGAATCGAGGGCAAGAGGCCTGGGAAGTGCCTACATTTACTTCTTGGTTCTTCCCAAGTGAGACATAGGTCATCCAAATGTGTTCTTTCTCCTATCTCCTGTTCAAAGCTCGAAGCTGTGAATTAGATGATGGGTTTGGAACTTTCTCTACAAAAAAAACAGAAGAAAGCTATAAACTGTGAAATCCATATAGCCATGAAGTCATCATTACCCCCTAGACTGTACTGAAGCTGCTTCTAATGGGCCTGCAATAGAGTTCTAGACTTAACTATTCTCAAAGTGCAGCATAAAGTCCTTCCTCTTCTTGCTTTTCTATGCAAACTAAAAAATTTACATAATTTTATTGGGCTGCATTCTTTAATAAATACCACATGAAATATTTACACTGTGTTTCTAAGGACATAAATTATTCATATCTCCTGAAACCTTTCTGATACAGGTAAAATAGGGGATTAGAAGCTATCTGAAAGAGGAAATTTCTGTGATGGGCCCAGGGGATAAACTCCTACTGAAAAGTATAGAGATGAAACGGAAGCAGTCACTCATGAATGTCAACAGTGTATATTTACAGTAAGCTGTAGTAATTAACTTTCATTACTTTTTCTAGACTAAAACTTCCAGATAATAAATTATTAGTGTCTACTTTAGAGACTAGAAATAGTTCTATGTAAGTTTTATAACATGCTATTCCTACTCAGCAGCAGAAAATGAATATGAAGACCTCAATCACAGTATACTTTAACGCAATTGTGAAGGTGATTCTTTACTCTGAGTGCTTGTACCTGGCCATTTTTATGTAGAACTGAAATATGTTTTATGGGACCTGCTTTTGATTCAATATTAAAAGGATTTTCAAGGACTTTGAACCAAGATTATTAATTCATAATGGCCTGTCTTTGGTTGACTACATTAACAGTAGGTGTTGTTTTAGTAAGAGGGTACATAAAATGAAAACACTGTACTCTAAAGCCTTAAATTACTGTCCTTGAAAAATAATCATGGTAAAGCTGAGGTTACTTTGAAAATAATTCATTTTATTCATATTTTAAGAGTGAGGCCATGATAGAAGGGGAAACACAAAATTGCTTTTCTTAATAGAACAAACTACAGAGAAAGTCCAGAACAAATACCCTTGAAAGCTCTCTGAAAATCTTACCATTAGGTAGCGTTGCTTTTCAGATCTGGACTATTGAGAAGTGAGAGCTGCTTAATGGCAATGACCTTTCCCTGTCCTTGTGAATAAGCTCTTCCTTTGCTTGCATGTGGCCTCAGCACACTGTCACATCATGGAGTGTACGCCCCTGTCGTCAGAATTCTCCATTCTCCTAAACTTCAAAGGAAGATGTTAAAGATGTGGCCTTATATGGTCTTTCTATGTGCTTGAACTAAATAGAGAGAAAACATTCTGCAATTATAAAACATATCTCACACCACAAAACAAGGTCCCCGGAACTTGTTGGTCACTAACCCAGCCACTGCCAAGTCTCCTCAGTAAAACACGTAAAAGGCTGATTAGACATCATTTGGAAAGTAAAGTGAGATTTACTTTGGAGTATAATATTTTATTAGGCAGGAAGATTTAGCCGACAGTCTCAGGGTTGCCTGTGGAATCACAGCTTAGCTGTAGTTGCCTAGCTTCAACCAAAGGAAGTGAAATCAAGAGCTTAGATATTTCTGTGTATGTATATACACAGTGTACTTTTCCAAGAGATGGGAAGAACCAAAAATAAAATGTACAGAGGCAGTGTTATACCAAGAAGGACAGTGACAGTGGCTCTTCATACTAGCTTACCATATCTGTGGTTAGCAGTGAGAAATTTTTTCCAGCTTTATTATGTTTGTCTGTATTAAGCAATAGATGAGAGTATCTGTTTCTCATATAGCCTAAGAAGAGAAATTGTATCAAAAGTGGTAAGACAGGATAGACCATGGATCAATTAAAGCCCTCAAGAATAATATACACTATGCTTATCACATTCTTATTTCATTCTTTCTAAGAAATGTATTTTTTTCTTAAAGCTGTTTTAAATATGTTGTTTGGAAACTCCTGGTTGCTTTTTGTTTTCAGTCTTTATGTAAGTAAATTTCTTCAAATGGTTCATTTTCCTCACTTGTGGCTTTTCTGCTTGAGTAAAGTAGTAGAATAGATCCAGGATATGCTGAAATGGATATGAAGACTAAGTTGACAAAATACAAAATAAGGACCTACCTAAAAGACTTACAGAGGCTTGTGGAAGAGTTAGTAGTCTGGAATCAGAACACAAATAGCAGAAGAATAAAGGAGAGAAACAACTGAAAGCCGACAGTGCTATAGCAGGAGGCAGCAAGCAAGCAGCCAAGCAATTTTATTGGCTGCCAGGGAGTCAAGAATTACAGGTCTCTGTAAAACTGTATGTGAGATTTAACCTTTTGCATATAAGTGAGAGATTTGACTATACAAAAATTTTTGACCAGTGAATATCTAGGCCATATCTATCAATTATTTGTTCACTACTATGCTGTAGCCATCTCTGGAAAATCCTTTAGATGCAGTAAGGACGATGGGAGAGTATATATCTGGTAATGCTTTATGATCGGTACTGTGAGAGAGGAAGCTTTGGAAGCTCAAGAGCCTACCCTCAGTTCAACCTGGATACGAGTCCAGGAAGTACAGCCGCACAGCCCGTAATAATGAACAGCCTGGGGTCCTGGGGCAGGCTTTCCTGATAGACATCCTAGCTCCATTACTTACATTATTTAGTAATTTTGGGAATGTTACGTAATCTCTGTAAGCATCTCAACTATTAAGTGGGAATGACAGTAGTAAAGGATAAATTAGATCCTGTCATACTCCTGATTAACACCTTCCGGTGGCCTCCCATCTGACTTAGAATAAAACGTATACTCCTTATTGAGGCTAAAAGGGCCCCACGTGATCGGTCCTTGCTTATCACATCATTCTGATTTATCGTCTTCAATTATCTTTTGAATGTGTTTATTTGTTTATCTCTCTCCCTATCATCTCTTCTGCTACTAACAGCAGACACCTTGTCTGTCTCATTAAAGGCTGTGTCCACAGAACCTAGAACAGTCCCTGGCACAAAGTAAGTGCTCCGTAACTATTGTTGACTGAGTAAGTACGTACTATGGCATATCAAGCACATAGTACAGGGCCTGATAAGTAATAAACTCATGATAGTTGTTTGCCACATTATGTCTTGCAGTTCTGCATATGATTTTATTTGGAAATAAGTTAGCTGCTTCCAAAATGTAAGCTTAAAATTAGTGTTTTACTAAGGGAAATATAATCTCATTTGAAAAATAATCTCAGTTCCAGATTTTAGTGATAAAATGAGAGCAAATTTTAAAATGCTTAATTCTTCCAATTTGGTACATGTAAGATTTTTGTCTGCAACTGCAAAACAAGCAAGACCAGAAGGGAGGGAATATTAGACTACACTTTTTATCTCTTGGGCCAAATCATCTTATCAAAGAGGAAGGGAGAACTGAATTTGAATCAACTAAAATGAGATTGATCTCTCTCCTCATTGAACAACCCTCAAAACACGGTGACTGGTAAGAAGGCTAACATTCTGTATTTCATTTCCATTTCTACTCTAGGTGTTGCCACATCTGCATCCTTCCTGGAAGAGTGATGGGGATCCGAGTGCTTCGTTTCTCTCTGGCGGTCATCCTCGTGTTACTCCTCGTAGCCGGCGCTTTGACTACTTTACTTCCTAATATCAAAGAAGACAAGATGCTCATGTTGCGTAGAGACATCAAATCCCAGGGCAAGTCCGCCCTGGATTCCTTTACCCTCATAATGCAAACGTATAACAGAACAGATCTTTTATTGAGACTTTTAAATCATTATCAGGCAATACCACATCTGCAAAAAGTGATCGTGGTGTGGAACAATATTGGGGAGAAGGGACCCGATGAGTTATGGAATTCTCTGGGGCCTCACCCTGTCCCTGTGATCTTCAAACAACAGACAGCAAACAGAATGAGAAATCGACTCCAGGTCTTCCCTGAACTGGAGACCAATGGTGAGTAGCAACTGGGTTCTCAGCCTCGAAGGGCTGCAGCTAACCAGAGCTGGAGTGGGTATGCAGATTTCTACTTGTCTTAACTGTCTGGAGAAAAATGGGGGAAGTTAATCGTAAGAAAGCATTTTGAAAAGCTTGGGGGGCAGTTTCCAATATGTCAGGAAGCAGTTTCCTAGAAAGGAAATCACATACATCTTGCAACAATGACAAAGAGGTTAATATTGTAAAAAAGGATATGCTATAATTACATGTTATTGCATAATACCAAATAGTAAGATGCCATTTAGCTTATGCTTAATATATTTTTGCCACTCCCCTATTCCTCCCATTTCTAGCAGTTTCATGAGGTTGAAATTTGTTTAAAAGAATCTTGGCTTTATTTATGTATAGGTTTCATAATTTCTAGGGTGATGGATGCTACATGATTATTTGCCCCTCAGGCAGTTGTAAAATCAATTACAATTCAAAAAAACGTATCTATTGGGAAATCTTTCCAAGAATACATTTCTTATTTACTAATTTGGTCAGAAAATACTTCATTTGAATGACCTATATGGACACTATTGTATCTTACTAGTTGTGTTTTCTTTTCCAAACTGCTCAGTTTAATTTTTTTTCCTTTCATTTCAGCGGTTTTAATGGTAGACGATGACACATTCATTAGCGCCCAGGACCTTGTTTTTGCCTTCTCAGTTTGGCAGGTAATGTTGCTATCTCTATGAAAGCATCTGTATAAAATCTTATCTGGTGCTTAGGTAGGGCAA
This sequence comes from Avahi laniger, assembly GCA_963575035.1. Lineage (NCBI taxonomy): Eukaryota > Metazoa > Chordata > Mammalia > Primates > Indriidae > Avahi > Avahi laniger. The sequence continues at coordinate 32,059 of CAUYSK010037482.1, forward strand.
CATGGTTTAATATGAGAGTTACCCAAAACAGTGTAGACAATATTTATCTAAAAGACAAATGAATTTATTCTAGGCTAATCAAGATTTCCTAAGCTTAATTAAGCCATCCTGAAAGTTATGTTATCTTTTATCTATATTTAATTTATATTTTTGTGTATTGGGGAGAAGAGCTAGAATTATCATCCAGAGAACAGTGAGGAAATGGCCTGGTACGACAAAAACTAGAATGCTTAGAGATTTTCCAGAGGCCACAGATGTGTCTCAAATGAGAAGTGTATTTCTATATTCATATTGTATATAACTTTTTATAAAAGAAAGCATTTATTACCTCCACAAAATTTAATCCTGATTCTGAGACCATCGTTTAGAAATTCAGCAGTAATCATTGTACATGCACCATGGTAGCGGCAAGTTTTTTGTTTTGTTTTTTTCTAAATTCTAATGTGAATAAACAGGCATAAATTGTTCACTATCCTATAAAAGCAACTCTTTCTATTGAATATGTGTTAATAACAGCTGACTTTTACAAGTTGCCCTACTATTTCCTGAATCCAGAACTGCATGCAAATGCTCTGAAGCCCTGTTAAATAATTAAACACTGCTACCCGATATATGGTCTAATTTTCACTATAGTAACTTTTTTTTAATTAGCTACTTGGGATATAGCAGCATTAGATATTAATAGTAAGGGCTTACAATACTCTGCGGATATCAGCATTTTAAAAACTTTAGTTTCTAACTTCATGCCTATAATTTTCCATATCAACAGTTTTTTCCAGCCCAGTAAATAAAAGCTTCTCAGGCAAAAAGTTCTAATGTAATACTTCAGCTGTGAGATTTCTATTTAAGGTGAAAAAAATCAGTTTACCCGAAATGTAAACGGGGCATGCAGAATACAGCGACTATGGCTAATTAGAATAGTAATTAAAGATGTATTAATATGATTTTTGGTTTATTTATAAAATTATCAAAACCAGTCTTAATTCATTGACCAAGATGATCGGACTTCTTAAATTCAGTCAGACCCGTACCTGCATCGTGTAATGACTTGGGGTTTGTACATAAGCGAGCAGAACAGGAGTAGACGTCCACCTTTGCCCTGTGCTGGCCCATGACCTCCACTTTCAGCACTTTGCCTTTTCTCCTCTAGCCATCTGTGACATTTCTTTCCTTCTCCCAGACTGTGTAAATGGCACATCTTCCCTGAAGCCACCCAGCCTTTGTCCCCTATCCCTTGACCTTCCCCTTGGGCTCCGAGCAACACAGCTGTCCTTCTCTCCTCAGTGTTCCCATCAGGCTTACCCGGGTGCATTTGCAACTTCCTCTCAGTATTGCAATTCCTTTTTCACATACCCCTGTCCTCCTCTCTCTAGACTGTGAGTTCTCTGAAATGAAGTGTAACTCGGTCTAATTCGTGTGTGTGTGGAGGGCTGTGCATCCCTCGTTCAATGTCTATTCAATAAATGAACAAAACTCAAATTATTTTTGAGGGCCCGGTAAGCCCTTTCCTCTTTCCCATACTTCAGTGCTTTTCTTTTGTTTGCTGATTGTTGTTTTATTTTTAGTCAGTCTCCCCTTAATATTATTGTGTTTTGCTATCATCGATTCCTTCTTCAAAAACACTGACACATCACTCTCACATATATATAAATTTATATTTATATTTATTTACTTATATGATCCCCTATTTTTAAAAAAGAAATGCCCAGTTTCAAAAAGGATAAAATATAACATTGTTTAAAATCAAAAGTGACTTTTAAGAACATTGAAATCAACATAAAAAACAGTAAAATCATACATGTAAGCCAGGCACAGTGGCTCACACCTGTAATCCCAGTGACTTGGGAGACTGAGGCAGGAGGATCTCTTGAGGCCAGGAGTTTGAGACCAGCCTGGGCAGCAAAGTGAGACCCTCATCTCTAAAACATAAGAAAAATTAGCTGGGTGTGGTTCAGGCCTATGGTCCCAGCTACTCGGGAGGCTGAGGCAGGAAGATTGCAGGAGCCCAGGAGTTCGAGGTTGCAGTGACACAATCGCAGGTCAATCGAGGTTACAGTGACCTGCGATTGTGTCACTGCACTTCAGCCTGGGCAGCAAAGTGAGACCTGTCTCTAACAAAATAAAAAATCATACATGTGAGTCCATAATTTTAAATATTCCTAAGAGATTAGAACAGTTTTTCAAAATAATCACACTATATCTTATTTCCTACAATAAACAGTATATCATGTAGTTGACTTTTCTTGCCCAAATTCCAGTAACCAAAGAGTCTAGTTCTTCAAAATTTGCTATTTGTTAATATCAGATAATATTTGAATTAGAATATTTCTGAGGTTAGGAAATTTGTTTTCAGAGAGGTTTGGGTTGTGATGGAATTTGATCAGTAAACTTATCAGGACACAGATTTATGAAGTTGCCTGGAATTATATGAAGTTGAGATACAGAAACCAGGAATAAGGAAAAGTTGACAATTTAGTTTCATCCTCTCATAGTAAGTGATTGCCTTTTTCACTGTGTCTTCTCTAAGAAATGCCACAATTAATTGTTCTTTCTCCCCCTTTTCAGCAATTTCCTGATCAAATTGTAGGATTCGTTCCTAGAAAGCATGTCTCTACTTCATCAGGTATCTACAGTTATGGAGGCTTTGAACTACAAACACCAGGTTTTGGAAATGGTGACCAGTACTCTATGGTGCTGATTGGAGCCTCATTCTTCAGTAGCAAATATCTTGAACTTTTTCAGAGGCAACCTGCGGCAGTCCATGCCTTGATAGATGAAACTCAGAACTGTGATGATATTGCCATGAATTTTATCATTGCTAAGCATATTGGGAAGACTTCAGGGATATTTGTGAAACCTGTAAACATGGGCAATTTGGAAAAAGAAAGCAACAGTGGCTATTCTGGAATGTGGCATCGAGCTGAGCACTTTCTGCAGAGGTCTTATTGTATAAATAAGCTTGTTAATATCTATGATAGCATGCCCTTAAAATACTCCAACATTATGATTTCCCAGTTTGGTTTTCCATATGCCAACCACAAAAGTAAAATGTAAAAGTAAAACAAACAAAAACAAACCTGAAAACTGCTTGGTATTTGAGTAGCTTCTCCGTGCTATGTATTTTTTTTTTTTTTTAAGCAACGTCATGAACTTTTATCTACTCCAAAATCTCTACAGTAGAAACAAAAGTACTGCACATCTGGGATATAAAATTCACAATAACTTCACAAACCAAGAAGCCAGTCTTATCCAGATAAGGTTGATAAGAAAACGCCTTCTTACTGGGCGTTTTCATTCATGGATAATAACTCCTTGGTGAGCGATTTTATCGTTTACGTTCTGAGACTGTTCTGCGATTTCTTTGACTCCTGGCATTTGCCTTAAGGACCTGCGGCAAGCTGTTTCCAGGATCAGAAACTCAAGAGAGGCATTTCTGCACTTTTTCACTAACGGTTGATTGTTCTAATGTGAAGCCTGAAATGCCCCTTTGGCAAAAGCCTGTGTTGTAGGGAGAAGCCATGTGAAAATAGTCTCTGTCCCACGTGAAGACAGGAGGAAAATTTGCAGCTAGCAGTGCTGCTTTTGTGGCCCTTCCGAACAACTCTTCCAAGACTTAATAGCCCCGCGTGGTTGTGATGCAACTGTCAGTGCTTTTATTTTTCTTGATAAGTCTGTTGTGCCTGGGAGGGTTAATTTTAGTAGCTGAAGGACGTCTCGTTGTTCGCTTGATTTTTGTGAACACTTACTGCATGGAGCACAAAACAATGCAGCCTGTGTTTCGTTTATGCAGCTTATATGTAGCAAGGAGTAAATGTGTTACTAGATTCAGGTAGTGCTCTTTGTCACTGAATCTGACCTTGAGAATGTACATTAATTCTTATATTTTACATAAAGTGTTATTTAAGAAACATGTATAAAAAAACTGAAAGAATGAGTAAGTAGGAACTGGCAGAAGTTAAAACCCTTAGTATCAAAAGATCTTTATTGTTAGAGCATAGATTATCTCATGGATACTAAAAAGTTGTGTGTATTACACACAAAGCCAAACACTTGCATTCAGAACGTTTTTTCTTCCCAAAACACATCCAAGGTACTATTCATCATGATGAAATTTAAAATATATAGAGGAAAAAATAAGAACTGAATCACGGCGGAGGAATTCTGTAGGGAATCTGCATGAGTTAATTGTTTAGGTTGCCCGTTCTCTGTTATGTGAGTTAGTATCTGTGTTCCACCCATTGTTTGTGTTTAGTCCTTGTTCACTGCTGGTGGCAAGGAATTCTTAATTAGGCCTCCGTCTACCTCCTTTTCTTCCTTCTCCTTCTCTTCTTCCTTCTTCTTACATAATGCCAGTATATTCTCATAATTGCAAAGCTGTGAGGATATTAAAATAACCATGATTAATAGTCCAGTAATGAGGTCTTTGTGCCGTTAGTTTTGTATTTGTTGTTTTTTCACATTGGAGTGTGTGTCTTAATGCAGTCAGACTGGAAAAAAAACTACAAAAGAATTTGTAACCTCAGTAAAAATCAGTAATGTCAATTATCTGCTTTGTCCAACCTTGGTAGTACTTTTTGCCTTTTGGGATTCTGCTAATAGAATAAACTTTTACCATCCATGTGTTCTATGTTAATTAAGTAGACTCGTATTTTTGTGGTTGGTGTTTTCACAAATTTCTAAATACAATAATATATTGCTGAGAATAAGGTAAAGATATTAACCACAGTCCCCAAGGGAAAATTTTCCATTGGGGAAATAGTCACAGATTTCATTTCCCATCTTGTGTTTTTAAACAAGTATCACATAAGTTTATCATATGTTTTCAGATGTTATAGAGCAAATATGAAAGCAAAGTGCAGTTCAGTGTGTATCACAAAGACTCTTGCACTGTGGCTAGATGCCTACTAAAATCATTTCTTACTGAGCTCTTATTCTTGTCCCAAATGATCCAGAGACTCTTCTATGCTGAGGCTTAAACTGCATGAGAGAAGCAATGTAGCTTAGGATTGTGTACCTTTTGCCATTAGCATTCTTGGGCTCAAATCCTTGCTAAACCTCGTATGTATTTAACTACTTAGAGCCTCGGTTTCCTCATCTACAAAATGAGAATAATATCTGCCTGGGGTTTGTTTTAAGGAATAAAGGAGATAGCTTGCATAAAATAGAGCACAGTGCCCTGTTCATTTTAGATGCTCGATAAATGAAAGCTATTGGGATGATAGAGTTATTGATAATAAAGGCGAAGTTAATCCTGCAGTTCACCACTGAGGTATTATAAAGCCCCTGCATCCACCAGGTGAGATATTCAGGAAATTATTTCTACCTAGCAATGGGCAAGGAACAATGACAATTTTATCTCATATTCATTATTCTCTTTATTTCAAATACCTTTTTTCTTAACATTAAAGCAATACCTATTTATTCTAGCAATTTTGGCATATTCAGAGCTGTATAAAGAAGAAATTAAAATTTTTCTGTGTATTCCTGCAGACTTTTTTTTCTAGGCTTATTTTTACTAGCATGATTTATTTGGTATTTCATTGCATGGATAAACCATAATTTATGTAATCAATCATACCGCCATCTTATTTGATACTTTTTTACTATTATAAAAACATTTAGATAAGCATCTTTGCCTTGAACAGACATCTTTGAGCACGTATCTATGATTATTTCTTTAAAATCAAGTACACGAAAGTTCAATACCTGGATCCATCTAGAAGTGTGCATGTTTTTCAGGTTTTTGATACATAGTGCGAAACGCCTCCAGAAGTGTTGCCATGGCTACCCTTATTAATGTCAAATCTGAGAGCACCTGTTTCCCATCAATCTTCCCAACATTGCATATTATTTAAAATTTCTTTCATTTATTTTTTTCTATGTATAAAATTCTTGAATGCTGCAGGATTTAGAAGGCTGCTTTTTCATCGATGTCGAGAAGACTGAAAAGGCAGATAATCAACTGTCAAATAAAAGATCTGAGGGCAATATAAGCTTCAGAAAGTATTCGAAGTGCTTCTACAAACTCTTTACTCCGTGGTTTACAGCATAGACAATGAATTGCTGACCCTTTGCTGGTCCCAGTAATAAACCATTTGGAAGCAACAAAATATATTCACACTGTTTCCCTTGGAAAGAACCCAAGGTCAGGAGTGGATAAGTGTTGGGGGGCGGGGGGGAGGACGTTCTTGGGTGCTTCATGAGCACGTGCACTTGGGAGGGTAGGAGGGAGGCGGGTGGAAATGGGGGAGGCAGTGGAGGGTAACGCTGAGATGGAGGAGGAATTCGGAGCCCCGGATGCTACAGTGGCTTAAACAGTGAGATTACATCATTTTGGATCCCGTGCCGGTTTCTACTGTTTTTTTGTCCCTCTAGGGTTCTCTCAACTTTGCTCACTCTCTTCTCCTTCCCTCTTTTCCCTCCCCCATTCTTCTTCCCCTCCCTGAAGGCCCTCTTAATATAAAACCCAAATATTTTCAAAAAAGAAACTTACCACGGATGAAATGAAAAGAACATTTGATACACTAGAAACGCCGAGTCCTGCTTCACTTAATTTCCTTATCCGCAAATGGAGATGAAAACATCTGCCCTACAATGTCACAGGTTGCTTTTGTTTTCAAAGGGCATAATGTGCAGAGAGAACTTTGTAGTATCAGGAAAATACAAGAATTTTTTAAAAAGAATTTTTGTAAAAGAAAGAACAGCTTAGCTCAGAGTTAAAAAAAAAAAAACTTGGTTGTGAAGTAGTAGCTGCGTCAAAATTATACCTTAGAGCGTAAAAAGAAGCAAAAATAAATATGCAAGAAAACAATTTAAGGAAACTACTTTAGCTGCAGCTCAAAAGGGATATTTAAATGAAATATTTATTTAATCTGGAGATACCTCGAGCCTCTTTCCCTTTTCATATGTCAATATTTCTTTTATTTGAAAAGAAAAGGAATCAAAATTCTTGCTTGGAATATTTTAAGTAGTTTTTTAAAAAAATCGGAAGAAAGCAGCCTTACTTCAGAGTGGTATTCCTGACCTGAACTAACTTTGCCCACCAGGGCACGTCTGGCAATGCCTGGAGACATTTTTGGTTGTGACAACTTGGGGGCATGCCACTGTCATCTAGGGAGCGGAGGCCACTCACTAAACATGGGTCAGTGATGCTGCCTTTGGATAAGCGTCTTTGCCTTGAACAGACACCCTTGAGCGTATCTATGATTATTTCTTTAAAATCAAGTACACGAAAGTTCAATACCTGGATCCATCTAGAAGTGTGCATGTTTTTCAGGTTTTTGATACATAGTGCGAAACGCCTCCAGAAGTGTTGCCATGGCTACCCTTATTAATATCACACCTGGGAGCACCTGTTTCCCATCAGTCTTCCCAACATTGCATATTATTTAAATTTTTCTTCCATTTATTTTTTTCTATGTATAAAATTCTTGAATGCTGCAGGCTTTGGAAGACTTCTCATTCATAAAACATACTGCAATACACAGAACAGGCCTTCACTAAAGAATTAAGCATCCCAAAATGTCAGTAGTACTAAAGTTGGCGAAAAAGCATATTTGGCATCATATTGTAGAATATTTGATTAGTGATGTATAGCGCACATTTTATAACAAAGCAAGTTGCATTTCTAAAGTTTTATGCTGTATAACAATGCCTACTGGAGCAGAAAATTAAGGGTAAAATGTGCTTATATTACTGATAAGACATCAGATGCATGATTCTGTGACCCCAACGTTGATCAAAAAGCCAGAAATATCCCCCGTTAAGGTGTATTTTTGACTCATTTTTTTCTGATCCATGTGACTTTTTTTTATTATTATTTTCACACATAAAGAAATAGACAACAGAGCTTGATTTTCTGGAAAGGACATATGAATGAATACATATTTCTGAAGCACCCCAGAGCAATATTGTATAACACACTGTGTATTTTGATAACATCTCTAATTAGAGAAAGTCAGGATGGTTGAGTTAAAATAAGCTAAATATAAATTCTCAAATAAGCATGCATAGGTATGTACAGGTTATGCGTGTTCAAATATTTTTGGTTTAAACAATAGATAACATACAGCTAGTGAAGACAATTTATATAGGAAAGAATCCAGAAATGGAAGAATCAAGGAACTTTTTTCTAGTATCATCTAGGTGATCAAGTTAATTAAATTTATCTGAGCCTCATTTTCCACATCTACAAAAGAGAAGGACAAACTAAATGATCAGTAAATTTCTTTCCAGTTGTAAAATTCTGTGACCCTAATTCAGAGTGTTGAATCAGTAGGTTTTAAAGTAAACGTGCTATACTTCCCGGCAAGAAAAAATAATCCCTTAGAATTTAGCTCTGTTGGCATATCCTAAACCTATCTCCCCAGGAATACTTTCTCAAAGTGACTTCTAACTTCAGAAACATCACTGCCTGTTACAGTGTTTTAGAACCAAAAGACGTGGTGATGATGACGTGATGCAGAATATTATGGTGATGTCATCATTCAGTGGTAAATACCTACTGGAAGAGGTTATGATTTAAAAGATACTTTACTCCTTAACAAAGCTGTTTAAAGGACACCACTAGCCATTATGAAGAACCCAAAGATAGTTGCAACAGGCTAATAAACCACTTGAATCAAATTGAACTACGAATTAGGAATTGTCACATGCAGCAGCTCATCTGTTAAACCCAAAGTGCAAATACAAATTGTAAAGACTAAATAAAGCTATTTGATTCCATTTAAATTACAAAACACGATTTTTATGTAATTTACTTCTTACCAGTAGATGTCAGTGCAACCTAATTAACTAACAGTTTAGCAGTTTAATACCTGCCAGTAAACTGAGTGAAAATAGTCTTAAAATAGCAAAGTTAAAAACCAACTGTAAGTGGGTTTTGATTAAGAATATCTTCTTAAGTGGAGCTATAGAAAATATCAATCCTTCAAAAGTTAAGTTAATTTTCTTTGAGGCTATTGTAAAAGGCATTGCATTTTTGATTTGATCTTCAGCTTGACTGTTGTTGGCATGTATGAATGCCTCAGATTTGTGTGTATTGATTTTGTATCCTGAGACTTCGCTGAATTCATTTATCAGTTCTAGGAGTCTCTTAGATGAGTCCTTGGGGTTTTCTAGATATAATATCATATCATCAGCAAAGAGCGAGAGTTTAATCTCATCTGTCCCCATTTGGACACCCTTAATATCCCTCTCTTGCCTA
>CAUYSK010037484.1:0-11178 GCA_963575035.1 Avahi laniger
TCTAAAAAAAAAAAAAAAAAACTAGAAAAAAGAGCAAATGCAAACCAAACACAAAATTAAAAAAAAATAAAAATAACAAAATTCAGACTAGAACTAAATGCAATGGAAACAAACAAAAAATATAAAGGATCAACAAAACAAAAAGTTGGTTCTTTGAAAAGATGAACAAAATTGATGGACCTCTAGTTAGATTAACCAGAAATAGAAGAGAAAGGACCCAAATTAGCTCAATCAGAAATGAAAAAGGAAACATTACAACTGATACCACAATATTATCCATGACTACTATGAAACTTCTGTGCACACAAACTAGCAAAACTAGAGGAAATGGATAAATTTTTGTAAACACATGATCTTCCAAGCTTGAATCAGCAAGAAATAGAAATTCTGAACAGAACAATAATGAGTAATGAGATTGAAAGAGTAAAAAAAAAAAAAAAAAAAAAACCCATGGACCAGAGAAACATACACCTGGGAAAGGATGCCCTATTCAAAAAATGGTTTTGGGAAAACTGCATAGCCACCTGTAGAAGAATGAAACAAGATTCCTGTCTCCTACCATATACAAAAAGTAAGATGGATTAAAGACTTAAATGTAAGACCTGAAGCCATAAAAATTCTAGAAGAAAATGCAGGAAAAACTCTTCTAGACATTGGCTTAGGCAAAGAATTTATCGGTAAAATCCAAAAGCAAATACAGCAAAAACAAAATTAAATAAATGACAATTAAACTAAAAAGTTTTTATGCAGAAAAGGAAATAATCAACAGTAAATAGATAACCTACAGAATGGGAGGAAATATTTGCAAACTATATGTCTGACAAAGGGCTACTATCCAGAATCTGCAAAGAATTCAAACAAATCAGAAAGAATAAAACAAATAGCCCCATCAAAAAGTGGGTAAAAACATGAACAGTCTCTTCTCAAAAGAAGATAGATAAATGACCAACTAACTTAAGAAAAAGTGCTCAACATCACTAATTATCAGGGAAATGCAAATGAAAACAACGAGATGCCACTTTACCCTTATCAGAACTGTCTTTATCAAAAAGTAAAAAAACAATAGATGTTGACATGGTTGTGGTGAAAAGGGAACACTTACACACTGTTGGTGGGAATGTAAACTTGTACAACTGCTATGAAAAGCAGTATGGAGAGTCTTCAAAGAACTAAAAGTAGACCTACCATTTGATCCAACAATCCCACTATTGGGTATCTACCCAAAGAAAAAGAAGTCATTTCATAAAAAAGACATTTGTTCCTGAATGTTTATTCAGCACAATTCACAATAGCAAAGGTATAGAATCAACCTAAGTACCCATCAGCTGATGAGTGGATAAAGAAAATGTGGTATATATACCATGGAGTACTAATCAGCCATGAAAAGTAATGAAATATCTTTTGCAGCAAACTGGATGGAACTTGAGACCATTATCTTAACTGAAGTATCTCAGGAATGAAATAACAGATACCACATGTTCTCACTTTTAAGTGGGAGCTAAATGAAAGATGTATTATATATGGTCATAAAGAGCAGTAATGGACATTGAAAAGGAAGGAGGGAGGAGGCGTGTGGGAGTGAAGGATAAAAATCTACCTATAGAGTAGAATCCACACTATTCCAGTGATAGGTATACTGAAAGTCCTGATTTCAGCATGATATAATTTATCTTCATAACAAAAAACACTTGTACCCTCTACATTTTTTAAAATATAAAAAAATGAAACCAAAATGGATAGACCTTGGCCATTGAAGCTGGTTGAAAGCCCAATTTTAAAGTAAGTACTATTGATAGTTCTGAAAGAAGCTTAATGTTCCTCCACTGATTTGAGCCTACTTTTTGTTCTGCCTGCCAGACCTTGGAATATCTAGCTTAAGCTATTTATAAAATAGAACTAACTTGGTTTTAAAAAGCTGTTTGTTACATGCAGTTTTGTTTTCTGATGTCAGTGTGTCTAGAGTCACAGCAGATAGCTGTGTAGAATGTACAATGTCCATTCCAAGGGCTGCCATTTTCAGTGACTACCGTGGGAGTTGTGTCCCTTGGGGTTACATACTTCAAGTGCTCAGAGTGTTACTTGCCTCATAGGCCTGCTTGCTAGTCATGGCTGAGGACTATAGGTACAGCAGAGTTTTCCTTACAGCCCTGTTGATAGGGCAGGGATCATAACTAGGCCTGGATAAATGTGGATTACTCTGAATATTTACTAAAAATTTGCATTTTGTTTATAGAACGCCACCTTAAAATACATGCATTTAGTTTCATTGACACCCCTGCGACTTTGAATTTCTTTGGGGTGGAGGTAGATAAGGCTGAATTAAGTGCTACCCCATGGCGCACTGTGGCATGTCTCTTTGCTTATCTTTTTTCAATTCCTTCCCTGAAGAGTAAGAAGAAAATCCTTCCTTAAGTGTAATCTTTTTGAAAAGAGAAGTGGCTTGTCAGGAATCGATATTAATCTTTTAGTAAGATGTAGGCAAAATAGAACCCTGTGTAGCTTTTAATCTAAAAGTATGTTTACTTTTTGGAAAATTAAAGATTGGTATTATTGTTATGATAATGAACATTTACTAAGCTTTATAATTCAATACTAAAACAAAGAATTATGAGTGGTTAACCTCTTAGAATTATTGTATAAATAAAACTTTCAAACTTCATTAAATAATGCAAAGGCTGTATTCTCTAGTCTTTCTATTGTGGGATAGCTAAGCCTTTTTATATCAACAATTAACATTTTTATTAATCTAAATTCTGATGAGAGTTAAAGTCCTTCTCTACAAACCCAGAATGCTTTGGCACCAACTGTTATTGTTTTCCTGGTATTTCTGACATATGCTTTTGAATAATTCCCTTTGGCACTACAGGGGTATGCACTCTGATATCCTTATTCAGAATTATTCACATTTCCACTTATGCACCTTCTTTATGTTATAAATAGAAGTCTATAGCATGTCCTTGGGGAATGATGAGTTATTGACCTCATTTGGTCATCCTCAGGGGGTCTCATTTGGCTTCTAGTATGCTATGTCCGGTATATGCAATATACAAAGAGTGAAAAGCATGCTGTAACTGTCTTATATTCTTACTTTCTAGTATCGTATTCTTACTATGCCTGAAGTGATAGCAGGTGCTCAAGGCAACAGAGGCAAGTCCCTAAACTCAGAGGCTTTAATGGGCTGAGGAACATTCTTTCTGGCTGATGTCATTTTAGTTCTCCTCTGATTGGGGTGGGAGTAAGAATTAAGTATTAGTACTTTGCACTTAATTCTGTCAGGTTCTGCATGTGTTTCCCAGTGTGGTTGGTTAACTGGATGGTCCCTCAGCTTTAAAGACACACATGGCCTATGATTGAAGTCCAGGCAAGCTTTTGTTGTTTCTAGTTTGGAAATGTGCTATGTGTACACTATTTAAAGAGCAGGAAAGAGGTTATCAGAAGGCACTGTGTTGACTTTCTTCAACTCCTTTTGACTCATACCCTTTCTTAACTGTAGGAGTAGGTAGATATGGGCAGTAATTAAGGCTGTGAAGTTTTGCATTCACATAGATATGGGCCCCAGCCATGCCTCTCCACTTACTAACTTCATGACCTTGGAAAATGTACTTAACTAAGAAAATTCAAATTTCCCATTGTGTGCAACTGAGCATTATTAATGGAAATTTAATAAACAAAGGTGATGATTAATTATAATAATAGGAATAAGATTCTTAACCTATGCCCTCACATTATATAAGTACTCATTAAATGGTAGTTCTTACTGTTTTCTTTCAGAGCCTGGACAAATGGGAATCTGAGTCAAAAATCTGCCTTTGAGGGTAGAAATCTCACACCCAACGCAATACTCCCATTATCTTTCATTCTCAAGTGCTAGAGTCAACCTCATTGGCTTTCTTCCATTTCCTTTTCTCATTTTCTTCATTTCGACATTTTCCACTGGCTTTGTCCTGTGACCTAAAGTGTCCGCTGTGTCCTCTTGCTGCTGATGATAGGGTATAGGCTAAAATGAGGCAAAGGAGACACTCACCTTAGGCACAAAATTTAAGGGGAGCCCCCAAAACTCACAACCAAGAGAAACAATTTTTAATGCTATGTGTTAAAACATTAAAATTCAGGTAAAAATATGATAATAAAATTATCAAAATTTTAAATAAAGATAGCATCCAACTCTGTACTTGTATAACTTGGCATCCTTCACCTCACCTTAATCCTGACCCTGGCAAACAATTCTTTCCTCCATTTTTAAAATAAATCAACATATACAAAGGATTTTCTTAGGCCATGTCAGCTGTACTCACAGTATGAATGCAAATTATAAGCACTACCATTATTTTCTCATCATCTCTCCAATAGCTGGAATTGTCACCCTTCCTGTTTCCTCTCCCTGATAAGAAGACTGATTGTTTCTGAGATATATGCTTCCTAGCTCTCAGGTCACTGTGCTGCTTATCCTTAGCACCTCCCCGACATTCCATAACCTCTACCAGAAAAGTCCACCTGTCCCCTAAGAACTATGTTTTTCCACTACTGCACCTGTATTCTACTAGAGGCAAACAGCAATAACGGGGATATAAGCAGTGAACAGAAGCTACAAAAAGCTGGTACAACTTTGGGAAACATGTCTACACTGGAAGATATGCACACATTCTCTTTTCACTTCGTTTCTTTAGTCTCACACACTTTTAGGTAGCATGTTTTTGTCATCTTCCTGGAGGAGTAGCTTGCCGACCCTTTGCCTGGCTGGAATTTCTCCTGACTCGGTTAGTGAAGCACTAGATCTTTGTCTTAGTGTATCCATTATACACGGTTGATTGCTGTTTCTAACCTGGTTCTCCCTTGTTGGCACATACTTGGAGTGAGATTCTAACCCATCCCAAGGGCAGTAAGTAATGGCTTTGTGGTGTTACTGCTACCTCTCACCCTTCTCTTTTAGGACAACATCTGATTCTCCTTATCTAATCAACTAATCCCATAGTCAACCACTGGTTTTGATATCAAAGATAGTCAATATAATCCCCCTATAGATGTTCAAATGCTCTAGCATTTTTTGTTGAAAAAGCTATATTTCCTCTATTAAATTACGTTTGTACCTTTGTAAAAAATCAGCTGGGAATATATAATATGTACGGGTTTATTTCTGGGTTCTCTATCCTGCTCCATTGACCCATGTGTCTATCCCTTTGCCAATACCACTCAGTCTTGATAAATATTAAATTTTGAAATTGGGTAGACACACTTTATTCTTTTTTTTTCAAAACAGTTTTAGCTATTCTAGATCCCTTACCTTTTTGAAATAATCTGTATCTACAAAAAAAATCTTACTGGGATTTTGATAGGAATCTCATTAAACCTATGTATCAATTTGGGGAGAACATAGGATGTTTTTCCAATTTAGATTTTTGATTTCTTTCATTAGCATTTTGTAGTGTTCATGAAAATCCTGTACATATTTTGTTATATGTATACTTTTGTATTAATTTTTTAGTAACTATAAATGGTAATGTGTTTTTAATTTTGGTGTCTACATGTTCATTGCTAATATTTAGAAATACATTTCTTCAGATTTTCCACATAGCCAATCATATCATCTGCAGATAGGGACAGTTTTATTCCATTCTTTCCAACCTGTATGTCTTTTATCTCCTTTACTTGCTTTATTATATTAATTAGAACTTCCAGCACTATAGTGAATAACGTTAGTTAGAGCAGACATCCTTCCTTGCCTTATTCTTGACCTTAGAGGAAAAGCATTCAGTCTTTTCCCATTAAGTATAATGTTAGTGGAAGGTTTTCTCTAGTAACTATCAAATTTAAGAAATGCCCTTCTATTGTTATTTTTCTCAGAGTTTTTATGATAAAAATATTTTAATCTTGTCAAATGCTTTTTATGCAACAATTATGTAATTATGTGACTTTTTTCTTCTTTAGCCTGTTTTTATGAGGGACCAGATGAGTTGATTTTCAAATGTTAAACCAGTCTTGCATACCTGGCATCAACCCCCACTTGGTCATGGTGTCTGATTCTTTCTGTGTCTCAGTCTTTCTGTGCCTCGCTTGTTTCACTTAGCATAACATATTTCAAATTTTTTATGTTGTAGCAAATGACAGAATTTTCTTCTTTTTAAAGGCTGTGTAGTATTCCATTGTATGTGTAGACACCAAATTTTCTTTATTAATTCGTCTGTTCATGGATACACAGGTTGATTCCATATCTTGCTGTTGTGAATAGTGCTGCACTGAACGTGGGAGTGCAGATGTCTCTTCGACATACCGATTTCGACTCCTTTGGATATGTACTCGGAAGTGGGATTGCTGGATCAAATGATAGTTCTATTTTTAATTTTTTGAGGAACTCTATAGTGTTTTTCATAACAGCTGTACTAATTTACATTCCTACCAACAGTGTAGCAGGGTTCCCTTTTCTCTACATTCTCTCCAACACTTGTTATTTGTAATCTTTTCCATAAGAGCAATTCTAATAGGTGTGAGGGTAGTATCTTGCGATTTTAATTCACATTTCCCTGATTAGTGATGTTGAGCATTTTTTCATGCATCTGTTGGCCACACACACACACACACACACACACACACACACACACATACATATATATATTTTTTCTTTTTTTTTTTAAGAAATGTCTGTTCAGGTCCTTTACCCAATTTTTAATTGTATTATTTATTTTCTTGTTATTTAGTTCCTTATATATTTTGAATATTAGCTTCTTATAAGATGTATGGCTTGCAAATATTTTCTCCCACTCCATGGGTTATCTCTTCACTCTGTTAATTGTTTCCTTTGTTGTGCAAAAAATCTTATCATTCTTTTTATGTCCCTTAGGTCTGTAGTGATATCTCCTGTTTCAATTCTGGTATCAGTAGTTTGTGTCTTTCTTTTTTTCATCAGTCTTGCTAGAATTTTGTCAATATCAATGATCTTTAAAAAAAAGTTATTTTCTTGATTTCTTTTGTATGTATCTTTTTAAAATTTCAATTTCTTTCCTTTTTACTTTAGGTTTATTTTTTTCTTTTTATTCTAGGTTCCGGAGGTGGGGGCTTAGATTATTGATTTGAGACTTTCCCTGTTTTCTAATGTAAACACTTAGCTTTTTAAATTTCTCTCTTAGCACTTGTTTAGCTGTGTCACACAAATTTTGGCATGTTATATTCCAATTTTTATTCAGTTTAATGTATTTTTTAAAAATTTCCCTTGAGACTTCCTTGATCCATGAATATTTGCTTGTTATTTCACCATCGATTTATAGTTTGATTCCATTATGGTTGGAGAATATACTACATGATATCAATTTTTAAAAATTTATTGGATTTGTTTTATGGCCCAGGAGATGTCTATCTTGGTTTGTGTTCCATGGACACTTGAAAAGAATGTGTATTCTGTGGTTACTGGGTGGATTATTCTATAACATTGATTAGATCTTGTTGGTTGATGGTATTGTCGAGTTATTCTATATACTTGATGATTTTTTGTCTGGTTGCATCAGTTCTTTAGAGAGGAATGTTGTAGATTTGTCTATTTCTCCTTTTAGTTTGATCAGTTTTTGTTACACATATTGCAGCTTGTTTGGCACATTAAAACTTAGAATTGGTATGACCTCTTGATGTATTTATCCTTAAATCATTATGTAATGTCCCTCTTTGTCTCTTGTAATTTTTTAAATTCTAAAGTCTATACTTTATCTGATATTAATATAGCCCATCTTGCTTTCTATAGCTTATCTTTGCATGATATATCATTTTCAATTTTAAACTGCCTCCCTATTTTTCTCAAAGTGAGTTTCTTAAAGACAATATATAGTTAGGTTATGTGTTTTAATTCATGCTGTCAACCTGTTTTTAATTGGTATATTTAGACCATTTGCACTTGATGTGGTCACTGATGTATTAGAGTGTAAGCCTACCATTTTATATTTCTTGTTTTAGTTTTCTTTCTTTTCCATTTTGTTTTTCCTGCTTTCCTGTGAGTTAGTTGAACATTTTTAAGAATTTTGTTTTGATTTATCTATAGAATTGTTGGGTGTTTCTCTTTGTATAACTTTTTTAAGTGGTTGCTCTAAATAATAGGTATGCATGATGTTATCACAGTCTACTGGTGTTCACATTTTTCCAGGTGAAATGAAATACAGAAACCATACTTCCTTTTATATTCCTTTGCCCTCTCATGGCAATTGTAATTGCTTTCATCTATGTCCTCTATATACATTTAGAACCTCATGAGATAGTGTAATATATTTTGCTTCAACCGTCAAACATAATATAGAAGCTCAAGAGGAGAAGGAAAGTCTATTGTATTTACCCATATTTTTGCTTACTATTTTTTTTTGTTGTTGTTGTTCTTTATAGTGTTCAAAGCTTCCTTCTTTTATTATTTTCTTTCCTTTAGCCATTCCTTAGTGGTAAGTCTGCTGGTAAAAAATCTTCTTAGTTTTCCTTCATCTAATAAATGTCTCGATTTCCCCTTCATTCCTGGAGGATATTTTTATGGGGTATATAATTCTGGGTTAACAATTCTTTGCTTTTAGCACTTGAAAAATGTTGTGATACTTCCTTCTGGCCTCTGTGTTTTCTGATGAGAAAACTGCCATCATTTGAATAGTTTTTCCCCTAGAGGCAAGGTGATATTTGTCTTTTATTCATTTAAAGTTTTTGTCTTTAGTTTTCGGAAGTTTGACTATGATGTATCTGAGTGTGATTTTCTTTGGGTATATCCTTTTGTGGATTCTCTCAGCTTCTAGAATTTGTAGTTTATATCTTCTACTAAATTTGAGAAGTATTCAGCCCTTATTTCTTTGAGTCCAGTTTTAGCCTTTCCCTTTTTCTCCCTCTTAATCTGGAACTCTGATAACATAAATGTTAAGTATGTTGGTTTTTTCTCATGTCTTCATGAAGCTCTGTTTATTTTTTTTTTTCTTCAGTGTGTTTATCAGTCTGCTGTTCATATTTCGTAATTTCTATTGTTTTGTCTTTCAATTCTCTGATTGTTTCCTGTGTTTTTCACATTCAATTGTGAAGCCCATCAACTGGGTTTTTGTTTTAGTTACCATATTTTTTCAGTTCAAAATTTTCTATCTGACTCTTCTTTATATCTTTTATTTATTTATTTTTTGTTGAGATTTTCAAGTTTCCATTTGTTTCAAGCATGTTCATAATTATTCATGGAAGCATTTTTATCCTGGCTGCTTTAAAATCTTTGCCAGATAATTGTAACATCTCTGTGATCTTAGTGTTGGCATTTATTGATTGTATTTTTTCATTCAGTTTGAGATCTTCTCAGTTCTTGACATGATGAATATTTTTGATTGAAACCTGGACATTTTGAACATTATGTTATGAGACATTGGATCTTCTTTAAATCTTTTCTTTTTACATTGCTTTCTCTAACTATGATCTGGCAGTGAAAGAGGGGACTTCCACGCCCCCATCTTCTGTTGCCCACAGGTGTGGGTAGTTCAGGTTCCTCACTTGGCTTTCGTTAATATTTGATGGCTGGTGGAAGGGAAGGCTGCTCATTATAGCTGGGTGGGGGTGGGAGTTCCAGCACTTCACTAGGTCTCTAATACTTACTCCCCAGCTGGGAGGAGTAGGTGTGACTTATTAATGCCCCCAACATGGCTTCCACCAAACCATTAGGTGTATGGCCTCTTTATTGCTGGGAGGTAATGAAAGTCGACTCTGCACTAGGTCTTCTCTAACACCACCATAGCAGGGAGCTGAAGAGGCTCCTCATTACTGCCAGGTAGGAGTGGAAGGAAGTCCATGCTTCCCACGTGGTCTCTACCAATAGTCTCCTCCAATACTATAGGAGAAGGAGAAGGGGAAGCTTGTTGCTACCTGGTGGAAAGAATGTCCTTGCTCTATACCCAACCTTCTCAGACACCGTCCTGGCAAGGTGAGAATGTAATGCCTCTTTATAGTCAGGTAAGGGAAATATCTAGGCTCTCCACTGGGCCTTTGTTGAAATGGGTGGTGGTGAAGCCACAGTTTTTCTTTTGTGTTTTTTGAAGTAGAGCCATTATTATCTAAACCTTTTCTATCTTAGTAGGCTGCTTCTTTCCTGATCCTTTGGCTAGAGAGAACAGGCTGTGGTTGGTCATTTTTTTTTTTTATTTCAGGATATTATGGGGGTATGAACATTTCGGTTACATGTTATGACTTTGCCACACCCAAGCCATTATTTGAGGCATGGCATTTCCCCTCTACAATGCTCACTGGTCCATTAGTTGTGAATTTACCCATCCCCAACCCCCAATGAATATTACTACCCTGTGAGCACCTTAGTGTTGATCAATTAGTGCCAATTTGATGGCGAGTACATGTGGTGCTTATTCTTCCATTCTTATAGTACCTCACTTTGGAGAATGGGCTCAAGCTCTATCCAGGAAAATATAAGAGGTGCTAGATCACCATCGTTTTTTGTAGTATTCCATTGTATACATATACCATATTTTATTAATCCACTCATGGATTGACAGGCACTTGTGTTGTTTCCACATTCTTGCAATAGTGAATTGTGTTGCCATAAACATTCAAGTGCAGATGTCTTTATTATAGAATGTCTTTTGTTCCTTTGGGGAGATGCCTAATAGTGCTATTGCTGGATCGAATGGTATTTCTATTTTTATCTCTCTGAGGTATCTCCAAATTCTTTTCCACAGAGCTTGTATTAATTTGCAGTCCCACCAGCAGTGTAAGAGTGTTCCTGTCTCTCCACATCCTCACCAGCATTTGTTGTTTTGGGATTTTTTGATAAAGGCCAATCTCACTGGGGTTAGATGATATCTCATTGTGGTTTTGATTTGCATTTCCATAATGATTAGAGATGTTGAGCATTTTTTTATATGTTTGCTGGCCATCATTCTGTCTTCTTTTGAAAAGTTTCTTTTTATGTCCTTTGCCCATTTATTGATGAGGTTGTTTGATTTTTTTTCTTGTTGATTTCTTTGAATTCTGGATAGATTCTTGTTACCAGTCCTTTAATAGATGTGTAGAAAGCAAATATTTTCTCCCGTTCTGTGGGTTGTCTATTTGCTCTAATGATAGTTTCCTTGGCTATGCAAAAGATTTTTAATTTGATCAGTTCCCATTTATTTATTTTTGTTGCTGCTGTGATTTCTTTGGGAGTCTTCTCATAAATTCTTTGTCTAGGCCGATGTCTGAAAGAGTATT
>CAUYSK010037485.1:0-11448 GCA_963575035.1 Avahi laniger
AAAAAAAAAAAAAAAAAAAACCTACATGTAATTTTTCACACTTGATCATAAGCAATTTGCAGGACAATTCTCAGAACGGCCTTGGACAGACCCATTCTTACTTGTAGTTTATAGAATGTGCTGACAGTGCAATCTCCTGAGATAAGGTGGAAATTGGCCAGAACAGCCTGGGCTCTCTTCCAGCACCCCCTAGAATGAGATGTCCTTCAACACTTTAGTCTAGTGTGTCACGTGACTCAAAGGTATCCAAAGGCTGTCCGGAAAGTATCCAGTCATTGTTAATATTAGTATAACAAGAACAGTTTGCACGACATTGATGTAACCTGGCAGCCAAGGAGAGACTGGAATGCGCATGCGTGAGCAGTGCCGCCTTCCCTGTGCTAGTCAGTGGAGCAGTAGAGGCCACTGAGTGAGTGCGTGTGCTGTGTGTGGCCGTCACATTCAAAATGACTGATCGAGTAGAGCAATGGATCTGTATCAAATTTTGCATCAAGCTTGAACATTCTTCCTCGGACTGTTGGGGTGATTCAGAAGCCTTTCGGGGACGGTGCAACGAGTGCAGCTCAAATGAAAGTGTGGCACAAATGCCTCAAAGATGGTCGAGAATCTGTTGAAAGTGATCCACATTCTGGAAGGCCTGCAACAAGCAGAACACCTGAGAATGTTGGACGTGTACGGGTTAGGTTAAGAGACACTAGAACTGTATGAGGTCCCAAGGTGCCTGCTTTGAAGGAGACTGAGGCATCATTGTCCTATGTACAATGTTTCTTGTATCTCGTATCTTCTTCAATAAATGTCCATATTGTTCATATAACAGGGCTGGATGATTTCCAGACAGCCCTCACATAACCTGGGGTGGGCTGCCTCTCAGAGTCCCTCATCTGCAACATAAGTGGGGCCCGTGCAGTGGAGACTTCATCCACCTCAGGCATCTTTCTTAGCCTTGAGAAACTGAGTCACAATAAATCCTGGGCTTCTGTTGTCCCTTGCTGCCTGTCTGTAAGTAACAAACCTGCTTCACATAATTGGCGTGTGAGCGTGTACAGTGAACCTGCTTCACAGCACTGGCAATGCTCCGAGTCTGGTGTGGGGAGGGCAGCCTTTTCTTCGAGAATTGCTGGGTAAAGCCTTTGTAATTGCTCTGAAGCTCCCTGGGTTCCCACATAAGCAAACTGAAACCCAAGTGATGTAAACCATGAAGTGAAACTTAAACTTAACCAATCAGAAACCTCTAACTAACCTCTAATAGAGACTTTTTATCAGTCAAAAACCACCAACGAACCACTAACGAGGGACTTTAGCCAATCAAATATTTTTTTTGTCTTGTTCCCCAAATGTCTTATAAAAGTTTTTCCCTCACAGCCCCTTGGTGGAACCCAAACTGCTTGTGGCTTGGCACTACCGGATTCATGAGTCACTGTCTACTCAAATAAACACCTTACATTTTTAATGTGCCTAAGTTTTTCTTTTAACAACTTTATGTGCATTATCTTGACTAATAATCACAAAAATTGCCTTTTTTACTGACAATTATCTACCAGACACACTCCTGATTGGATCAGCATTATTGGACAATTAGATTTGGTAGAATGAAGAGTGATCACCCTGTCATCCTTAAGATATCCCTACTTGCCAGTTGTAAACTACAGACAAAATCCTAAGCCCCCAACCAACTGAAAGAACTCCTTCTAGGCCAAAGGAACCCCAGAGAAACCCGAAAAACTAAGTTCCTGGTCATTACAGGATGGGTGGTCAGACACACCTCATTATACACCCCTCCCTTTCAGGGTTTACACACGCACAACTGACCAACATTAACGCTAGAATAGAAATTGTAAGACTGACGGAACAGACTCTTTGTGGCAATAAGATACCAAACTATAAACAGGACCTAAGGCCATGCCAGGCAAGGGTCAAGTCACACACCCCTATGCTTAAAGAATAAACTGTGTTCTAACTGCCACAAGGTTTTTCTTTTTCTCTGGCAGCTAAACAAGCACTGGCCTTGAGATAAGCAATATTAAATCAATTTGCAGCTCCACCAACAGACACTGACCCCCACCCCTGTTCCCCAAGCCAAAAATACAGCTTTGATTGGACAAGAGACTGATTTCGGTAACTTTTTCCTGATAAGAAGACCACCGACCATGGACTGGTTCTGGCCAGGTATACAGAGGCTGTGCACTTGAGTGCCTCTGTGTTCTGAAAAGACCTTTTGACGTGTGGGGCCTAACTGTAATACATTTAAATGTTAAGTCTCTGCCCCAAGGTGAACATGGGTCATATGTAACATGCATGTTTATTTGATATGCGTGTGTCAGGACTACCTTCATGAATATTCATAACTCCACCTGTAACGTGTTGAATATGTATGTTTGGCCAACCCATTCAGCTTAAAATCCTGTCTCAACCCTCCATCCTTTGAAGTGCCTGTCTGGTCTTCGCTGGAGGCTACACATCCCAGCCTGTCAGAATGACCACCTGGCAGGCTGTAACCCTTTAAAAACAATAAAACTTTCCTTCCCAAATTTACAGATCCTGTGATTTTTAAGTTAACACAAACCAGGCCACTCTGAGTCCCATCCATCAGTGGGACCCCCATCAGCTTTGAAGCCAGATCACAAGGAAGGGGCGGAGTGAAGGCCTGAGAGTGGGGGCTCAGGAAAGACAGTGGGTCTGTGCATCTCTTGGGGCTCTGAAACCTCTCCCCCACTCTCCCCCGCACCCGCCCACAGTGTCTCCTCTTCCATCCTAAGATCAGGGCACAGGCATTTTAAAGATCGTATCCATTAAGATATATGAAGTCTTTGCAGACTATTGTGTAAATTTACATAAATCTGATTGTGCCCCCAGTGAACCGAATTACAGTAAATTCTTCCAACAAGATTAATGTCAAGTAGATTTGCTGAATTTACTGCCAGCAGCCTTGGCTGGGAAGGGGGAAAGGGCAGAATAAACAGAGACCTCTGTCCCTTTCTTAGCCCTTTCTTTCATTCTCCTTTCCTTTTCCTACTTTGAAACTTCTAGATCTTCAAGGCAGAGAGCTTATAAACCCATTCAATGATCTGCATCCAATGGGGCAGAGTTTCATCCGTCCCGACCACTTTCCCCCTGTCCTTCCCTCCTGCAAAACGGTAAACAACCCTCATTACCTTAGCAGCTTCTTCTCTTTTCTCTGGAAGTTCCTGCCCACATGGGAATAATTGAACCAAAGGGTGGAGCTGAGAAGAAAGTGATTTTTCCTCCCTGAGGTCTGGGCGTGGGTTGGGCGTGAATTGACCGGTAATTGGGTGCAGCCTGAGGGGTTCCCTGCCTCCATCATCAAGATCTAAATCTAAAGCCACTTCCTCTTAGATCACCCTGCCTGGTTCTCTCTTTGGCATTTGATTTTAAATCTCTCTTTAATGTGCCAGGAGATGGGGAGCTGTCATTAGTCCTAATTGTCAATCGTCACATCCTCCTTCGCCTTACCAAGTGGCGTCACAGACTTTCATCTCCTCTGGCCTCACCACGGCCCAGCTGGGAGGTGGACGCTTACCTCCCTCGTACAGAAGATGAGGATGAAGCTCAAATGACACTGAGCCAGGCTGGAACCCTGAAGAAGCCTCAGTGGGCCCTCCTGGGTCCTGCCCACATGCCCTTGGCATTCACCTCTGCATATCCAAGGCTGCCCACTTAGAACAAACCAGAAGTGCCAGAAAGTTGAAGGCCCCAGAAACAGCCCTCAGCAGTGGCAGCAGGCTAGGGCAGGAGTTCCCAGCTTCCTCACCTCGTGGACTCCACAGCATGTCCCCCTCCTAAAGTCCCCTAGCAGGGTGTGGTCCAGTTGCCCACAGCGGTAACTAGCTTGAGAACATCCCTTTATCGGCTTCCTTCCCTTTCTTCTCTTACTTTCCCACCCCTGATGGATGTTTCCTGGGATCACTTCCCAAAAAGTCTTCACACTCACATCCTTGTCTCAGGATCTATTTCAGGGGAACCCAAACCAACAAGACATTTCAATTTTTGGTGCCCCACCTTCTGACCCTGTGGTGGCAGCGGTAGCACCAGTAGTTGATGGGCTTTTCTGGAGCTCCCACTGGGGCACAGCTGGGGTCTACACGGTGGGTACAGGGCAGATGACCCACCCTCACCAGGAGGCGCAAATCCCAGTACTGGGCAGTGTGCAAGGCTCAGACCACTGGTACCCCTTCCTTGGCCCTACTAGAGGGATTTGAGAAGTTCAGGAACCACGCGGGCTACAGGCCAGTCTGAATGCACATTACTTGCCGTGTGAGGTGTGGGCACCCGAAATGCATTTCACATTCATTATCATATTTAAGCTTATTCCAGTTGTTGAAGGAAGCAGGTCAAGTGGGGAAGCCAAGGTCAGACATGGTGAAGTGACCTGCTCAGGGGCACACCATATGCAAAGCCGGTGTGACCATGGGGAGTGACCCCGGGCCTGTGTACTTCAGCAAAGGGGGTAAGGGACACCACACACTTTCCCAGGAGAGGTTTTCAAGCTCTGATGCTTCCTTAACAGGCCGTGAACAACAGGTCCAGGGGCTCACTCCCTCGCACCTGTGTTCTGCAAGCGGCACTCATGGGAGGGCAATGGGGAGCATGAAGCACTAGAAGCCAGGACACCTGGCAGGAGATACCAAAAAATCCTTACAGAAACCTCAGTTCATAGTGCATTTACTCAACTTCTTCTAAACGTTTGTCTTTCAATTTATCATCCTGCTTGAGTGACCTTAGGCAAACCGCATAACCAGCGCGCCTTGCTCATCCATGCAGCCATTCATCAGGCATTGCCAAAGCTACATGACAGGTACAGTAAGTCCCTGCCCTCTGGAAGCTCCCGGTCTTGTGAGGCAGACACGGACTAGCGGGCTAGAACTGTGCTAGCGTTAGAGCAGGGAGTCAGTTAGGAATGAGCAAGGGAGGCGCAACGGAAAAGTTAAGTCAACTGGCTCAAACAAACAGCCCTTGAACAAATAGCTCTGAAGAGAAGAAAATTTCCCAGCGTTGTGTAGGTACCAAGTGACCTTTCCCCCACTATGTCACAATCGTAATAAGTTAACATTGGGGTTTTGACTCCCCTTGGGGGAAAAACAGGGGAGCTTTGAGTAAGAACAGAATGAACACGGACTGCCCAGCCTTCTTTGACTTCAACAACAAAAAAAACCACCAACCGCCCATGTTGGGGCAGTTGCTCTTTTTGGGCCTGCCTGTCCCCTTTGTTGGGGGTACACTCTTGCTTCTGAAAGAGCCGTCCCCAAGCCTGTCCACTTTCACTCAATAAACTTGCACTATCGCTCCGTTGTGTGTGCGTGTGTCTGGAAATTCCTTTCTGCGACATTAGCAAGAACCTCTACTCTGATGACACTATGAGAGGTCAAATCGAGATTCAGTGGCACAGACAGGGACTTGGAGAGGCCTCCAGCCCAGGCTTAGAAAGCCAAGAAAGGGTTTCTGGAGAGCTGCCACCCAGGATGAGTCTTGACGCAGTTGTTAGGAAAGGGAACAGCGTCTGCCGCAGGGGGAACAGTACATGAACAGAGAGGGCCGGCAGAGAAGCCAGAGGGAGAGGGGTCCCTGAAGCTGCTTCCACATGGTGTGTCCCTGAGCAGGTCACTTCACCATGTTGGACCTTGGCTTCCCCACTTGACCTGCTTCCTTCAACAACTGGAGTAAGATTAAATATGATAACGAATGTGAAAGCGTTAAGAAAGTATAAAGTTCTTCAGAACAGGAAAGACTGAAGAGTGAGCATGAGAGAATTTGCCCCACGCCTGTCGCTGGGAAAGGTGATGGTGGCGGGAGAGGGGATGCGTGGGGTCGTACTTCCTCGTTCTCCATCTTGTCTGAAGTAGCCAGTGTGGGTGGAGGGGCCATAAGTCAGACTGAGCATCAATAAACATAATCCTGAGCAAAGGCATTAGATGGCTGACAAGCACTTTTACAGTGATTTATTCAGCATGTTTTTATTCAGCTCCTACTGCGGGGACTCTCTCCAGGGACTCTCCCGGGTTCTAGGAAGACAACGATGAAGAGGAAAGAAGAGTCTGGGAGGGTCTGATGAGTAAACAGGCAATTTCCAGAACTGTACTAGACACCCCCAGCAGCCACGTGAAGTACACCAGCCTGAGATCCCACTTTCTGATTTATAAAGTAGGAAACTGAGACCCAGAGAAGAGCGATGACTTGTCCAAAGTCATAGCTAGATCTTGGTGGTGCCTGGGCCCACGCGAAGGTCCCACTCTGACTCCCAGCCGTTGTCTTTCCACAGAGACAGCCATTATGCCAATTCCCAGGCTGACCAGAGTTAGAACAAAGGAAGCCAACCGGGTCTCAGAAGGTGTTAGGTAAAAGGAAGAGGTGGGCCTCTGAGCACCCCGGGAGGAGCCCCCAAGGAGCAGAGGTGGAAAGAACAGACAACTGAGTTTGGACGTCTCTGGGCCTAAATCCAAGAAGGCCTTCCTTGTTCACGTTAAATCCCTTCCCCTGCCTCCAGCCCCTCCAGTAAGCCTTGACTCAGGTTTCCTCAGACACAAATTAATTTGTTCTGAGAGTAAATAATGCGTCCTTTGGTTCCCACTGTCATCCTGGCTCCCTCCGGCCCCCATCTGTTTCCTCCACACCTAGAAATCAGGAGACAGAGTAGGATAAAAACAAGCCTGCAGAGAGGCTGCTGCTGACCTGACCGGTCCTCATCGAAATCTCCCCTCCAAATGTGGCTTTGGGGGCGGGGTGGAAAGCTTGCGGAAGCCTCTGATGAAATTCCAGCAGTGCGGGAGGCGGCTTTAACTGGACGTGCGGAATGGGAGTCATCGATAATCCAGCATTTCGTTAGGCAGAGCCAGATGTTAGGGCCGGAGGAGGGGATGTGTGGGGAGCAGGAACGACGAGAGATTAGCAACCTCTCTCAGGAGTGGGAAGCATAGGTTTCCAGCTACAGTGAGAAGAGTCCAGGCCAGAGTCTGGGATGTGAGTGTGGGGACCCCCCGTCCAGACAGCCAAAGTCCTTAGATAGAGAAGCTCCGTAACCTATTTGTTCATTCAACCACCGGCCAAACGCTTACTGAGCACCGGCCAGAAACCAGGCACTGTACTCAGTGCTGGGAAACAAGGTCAATGAGACAGGCTTTGTGATCAAGGGATTTATAGTCTAGGAGGGGAGACAGACGGGTTAATTAATGAGTGAATAGAATGTTGTAAATCTCTGCTGAAAGCCTGTGTAGTGCACAGTGGGGACACGCAGAAGCAAGGCCCAATTCTACTTGGTGATGTCTAAAAAAGTTTTATGGTAAGAGGGTGAGTCTTGGAAGAAGACTAGGGTTTTCTAGGCAAGGAGGGAGGAAAGGGCTTCCAACATCAGTGACAGTGATATCTTCAACATTTACTGAATGTGCGAACATGCCAGATGTGATTCTGAGAGCTTTACATAATATTTTCTTTCATTTAGTGCTCACAATGACCCTCTGTGGTAGGTTTTATTGTTTTTGTTTGTTTGTTCGAGACAGAGTATCGCTCCATTGGGCTAGAGTGCCATGGTGTTAGCCCAGCTCACAGCAACCTCAAACTCCTGGGTTCAAGCGATCCTCCTGCCTCAGCCTCCCAAGTAGCTGGGACTATAGGCATGTGTCACCATGCCCGGCTAATTTTACTTTTTTTCTATTTTTAGTTGTCTGACTAATTTCTTTCTATTTTTAGTAGAGACAGGATCTCGCTCTTGCTCAGGCTGGTCTTGAACTCCTGAGATCAAGCAATCCTCCTGTGTTGACCTCCCAGAGTGCTAGGATTACAGGAATGAGCCATTGTGCCTGGCCTGGTTTTATTGTTATCCTCATTTTACAAATGAGGAACCTGGGGCCCAGAGTGGTTAAGAAACTTACCCAAGGTCAGCTTGGGGAACTGAGGTGATGCAGTTGGACTTGAGTTCCCAGGTAAGGGTGTGCCTTGAATGGTGAAGCCAGAAAGGTGGGCAGGGGTCTGGCCATGAAAGGCTTCAGCAGCTTAGCCAAAGAGTGTAGACTTCACTCTACTGGTCAGGGAATGGCATGACTTGATTTCTGCTTTCCAAGATCACTTTGGCAGTAATATAGAGGTGGAATTGGAGGCAGCAAGGCAAGAAGGCCAATTAGGAGGAAATTTCAATGGTCCAGGGGAGAGATAATGAGCTTATGACTAAATCAGTGACATTACCAATGGAGAAGACATCAACACCAGAAAATAAAAAGGGCAGGAATTTCTGGCCACCTAAAGGAGAAAAAACATGCTTTGTAGAGTCACATAAATGTGAAGTTGAGTCCCAGACATGCCACTTACTGGGTTTGGCAAATGGTCCTTTTATAACTCCTCCATCTGTAAAATGGAGAAAATAAAATAAGAGGCAATCCCACTGGATTGTGTAACTCTATCATAATTTTCCATTTGACGGCAAACTCTTTGAGGACAGACACTGTGCCTGAATGTTTGTTGTATTGCTAGCACCCAGCACCATGCCTGAAACAGAGTAAGCGCTCAATGCTCTTCTTTGAATGAGTGTGAAATGGTTCAGGTTGAGCAAAGAGGGGAGTCAGGATAACATCAGGTTTCTGCCTTGGCTGACTGATGGATGGTGGTGCCACTCAGAGAGAGAAAGAGAGAGAGAGAGAATGGAAGGAATATGGCACATTGGAGGGGGAAGATCATGGGCTGTACTTTTAACAGAAATAGGTGGTAGCCTTCGCTGTGATGGGAGTCCAGGGAATGATTGAGAGTGAGTTGGAGGCTGAGGAGGAGTGGGGAGCTTTGAAGTGCTGGAGAACTTGTTCACACGGATGTTGAATTTTCTTAAGTTAAACGCTCATTATCTCTCGCTTGGACATATAATATTTCTTCCTAACGGCTCTCCTTGCCTGCTGCCTCCAATTCAGTCTCTCTGCTGCCAAATTGATCTCGGGAAGCGGAAACCAGGTCATGTTAGATTCATGTGGATTCTGCAAAGCACCGAGGAGTATGACTAATATGCTACAATTTTGTGTAAAAAGGTATATGTGGGAGGTGTCAGTTGAATTGTGTCCGTCAAAAATATGTGTTCAAGTCCTAACCTACAGTACCTGTGAACATGACCTTATCTGAAATTAGGGTCTTTGCAGACAAAATCAAGTTAAGATGACGTTTACGGTGGGCCCTAATCCAATGACTTGCAACATTGTAATAAGAGGGAAATTTCGACACAAAGACACAGAAGGTGGCCATGTGATGATGGAGACAGAGATGAGAGTGATGCAGCTGCAAGCTAAGGAATGCCAAGGGTTGCCAGCAACCACCAGAAGCTAGGAAAAGGCAAGGAAGGATGTTTCTCTGCAGCCTTCAGAGAGAGTATGGCCCTGCCAACACTTAGATGCTAACTTCTAGCCTCCAGAATTGGGAAAGAATAAATTTCTGTTGTTTTAAGACACCCAGTTTGTGGCACTTTGTTATGGCAACCCTAGGAAAATGATAGAGAGGGAATATCAATACATATGTATAATTGCTTATGTTTTCAATGCAAGGTAACGGAAGACACAACCAGCTGTTGGCTGATCTAGGATAACCATGCTGGAATGAATGGGGACACTCAGCTCTGTTCCATTTGCCTCCAAACAAGTTTATCCAGCATGTTCTCAGGGTCTTGGCAGAGGTGCAAGTGAATAAGTAGAAATAGCCAAGGATGCTTCATGTCTGGGCTCGGGCCTGGCACACCAAAACTTCTGCTTCGTTCTATTGGCCAGAGCTTGGCTCAGGCCAGCCAGATTCAAGGGGTAGTAAAACAGACTCAGCCTCTTTAGCGAGAGACTGCAAAAGACACACAGCAAAGGGTATAAATGCAGAAGCAAGTGAAAAATTAGAGCCATTGATGCAGTCCACCATGTCAATATATATGCACATATACATACATACACACATATATATGTGTATATATATATGTATATATATGTAGTGGGATAAAGCAAGCAAGTCATTATATTCATGTTTTTAAGATCTAAAATTTACAGAATAAGAGAAGAGATACAAAACAGTGAGATGCAAATATTT
The DNA here is from genome assembly GCA_963575035.1 of Avahi laniger. NCBI lineage: Eukaryota > Metazoa > Chordata > Mammalia > Primates > Indriidae > Avahi > Avahi laniger. The sequence goes on from CAUYSK010037485.1 coordinate 10,048, forward strand.
AATAATAAAACCAAAGAAGTACAAATTCTATCATATATATTTTGAGTTGCAAAAGACAGTATGAATTCAGAATATATATATATATTTTCTAAGAAATATGTATTTCTCAGCTCTGTTCACCAAAAAGGCCTAGAGCCGGTGACAAGCTGGTAGCAATGAACACTGCTACTGTGCATGTTGTGTTCTCAAATATTATTTCTCACTAACAGGAACCAGGCCTGTTTGGAGGAATGGTTAATTCCAGGCCAGACCTAGAAATGTACAAGACAATTCTGGGTCTTCTTGTAGTGTCTTAAATCCAGGAAACTCTTAAAGACTTTTGGGATGATGTCACAAGGACACAGCATTCCATGTGATTGGGCTCCACTAGCCAAAGCTGGGAAAATATGAGCATCAAAAAGAATAATGACAGCAATGGATTATAATGCATTAAAAATATAAAATCTGGAAGTTCATAATTACGCTTTTATAAAAAACTATCATTTGTCACCTTTGGAAGTTGCTGGGACACTAATTCATTTTCCTAAAAATCGACAAAGAGAAAGAAAAATCAATGAAGGATTTATCTTGTCTTTCTTGTAAAAAGTGTGTTCAGATTAACTAAAGAGATATAAAGTTATTTTTAATAGAAGAATCACAGGTAATAATTTCAGAAGGAATTAATTGAAATAGAAAACCACCATCATAATTCATGATGAAAATAATGAATCTAGGCAACATTAGCCTTATTGGAAAATTTATAATAAATAGATCAGGCTGACATTACTTGGACCCTCTGATCAATCTTGACTTCAATAAAAGTGGGACAAATGAACATCATGTTCCCCCTGATATGAGGCAATAAAAAGAGCACAACACAGCTTTCGAAGCAGTCATTCAAAGCATTAACCAGAATCCAGTTGTCTTGGTTTATGTAGGCCTGACCCTGAGACTAGCATTCACTTTTTTTTTTTGAGACAGAGTCTCTCTCTGTTGCCCAGGCTAGAGTGCCGTGGCATCAGCCTAGCTCACAGCAACCTCAAACTCCTGGGCTCAAGCGATCCTCCTGCCTCAGCCTCCTGAGCAGCTGGGACTACAGGCATGAGCCACCATGCCCAGCTAATTATATATATATATATATATATGTTTAGTTGTCCAATTAATTTCTTTCCATTTATAGTAGATATGGAGTCTCACTCTTGCTCAGGCTGGTCTAAAACTCCTGAGCTCAAGCAATCCTCCTGCCTCGGCCTCCCAGAGTGCTAGGATTACAGGCGTGAGCCACCTCGCCTGGCCAGCATTCACTTTAAGTAGTTTATTTGGAAAGTGAGCCCAGAAAACTACAATCAGGGAGGAGGAAAATAAAGCAGGTACACTACGGGCAACTGGAGCTCAGCTTCACAGGGGAACTTTGACAGATAA
>CAUYSK010037492.1:0-41014 GCA_963575035.1 Avahi laniger
ATACAAGAGGTGCTATATCACCATTGTTTCTTAAAGCTGAATAGTACTCCATGGTATACATATACCACATTTTATTAATCCACTCATGTATTGATGGGCACTTGGGTTGTTTCCACATCTTTGCAATTGTGAATTGTGCTAATATAAACATTTGGGTGCGGGTGTCTTTCTTATACAGTATCATTTGCTCTTTTGGGAAGATGCCCAGTAATGAGATTGCTGGATCAAATGGTACTTCTACTTGTATCTCTTTAAGGTATCTCCATATTGCTTTCCACAGAGGTTGCACTAGTTTGCAATCCCACCAACAGTGAATGAGTGTTCCTTTTATTGAAACACATCAAATACATACAAATCCGTGAATTCAAAAGGAACTAATACGAACACATTAGTCACCATTGGAACTTACTAGGACACCAGATCATCCTTAAATTGTTAAATAAAAGGGAAGAATCAAGCATTTGTCCTGCCTCTCCCATAAGAAATCACTTCAGGATAGCCACATAGTTGATAAGGGAAATTTCATCTTTATGTAGAAGAATTCTAGCTAATAAATGTAAAAAAATGACAGCATTGGAAAATCACCAATCTCCAATCCCTAGTAAAATAATGCATCTAGGTAATGATCATCATTAAGTTACAGTTAGATGGGACACTTTATAATGCAGAAAACAGGCTGACAGTACCTGAATCCCACTGATCAATCTTAATGTTATAAAAGGCGAGACAGCCAAACTTAGAGGCTTCCTGATGTGATGCAATAAGGATGAACACCACCCATGAGGGATTTTTTGCCTTAAAAAGTGAACCTGAATCTAACCAAATCTCTACAGAAAAAATGACAATCATGAAAACTGTTTTATTTGTATTTGATTAAGAAATAAAAGAGCAAAACAATTCCCACAACTGGGGTGATTTGACTGCCCCTAAACCCACTCCTGTAGATTCAGTCTGTCCCAAGCTCTGGAACAAATCCTGTTTATTTGTTAAGGAGAAATTAAGGAGCCTGTTTTCCATAATTCAGATGACTATATGGGGTCAACTTGGCTGTTAACCCTGCTATAACACTGTGCCTTTACTCCAAATCCAATTATTTGTTGCTTACCTTAGTCCCTGTGCCTTTATTCCTATCTGGTTAATTTGCCCACTGTCTCAGTTGCTCTTGAAACAGGGGGTTGGCTTTGCTTTTATCAGACTGGGGCCTTGACCTTGATTCCCAACCCAACTGCTGAGACCCCACTCCTTGTTGCTGACTACCTACTTGCACCCTTGTGTCTTGCCACTCCCAGATTGCCTGTTTTAAATTTTTTTGCCATCTTCTTTGGTGTTTCTTGACCTGAAATCTTGTGTCAATTTGGCCCATACTGTTAAGATTTGGATTAAATATCAGACCATGTCTTGTTAATTCATAACATCTTGAGGCAGGCTTGCTGCTACAGGAGCTCTGTGGGAGATCTCCCTGTACTCTCCAGCATTGCTAATTGAAAGAAGCCAGGTCCCCTGCTTCCAGTTGCTGCTAATAAGGGGCCCACCTGGCTATTTCAGTGGCTGCAGACATCAGGAACTCATCCACATGCCTCCAGTGTCCACCTCATTCTTTCCCTTCCTCTTGATGAGAGATACATTTTGACTCCTGAGACCTGGAAAGGTAGAAACTGAAGCATCCAGAGTGTCATTGCCCATTGGGGTTCAGAGAACCCCATTCCCTCCCATTGCTGGCCAATTTCTAGTAATGCATTTGGGAACTTAAGCAATGTAGAAAGCCCCAGCTGAGTTTCTAAATGTGGGCCAGGTTGGTTAGGATCCTGGGGATTTGATATATTTTAAAGGTATTTTGTATGTTTAAGTATATTTTACACAGCTTAAAAGAAAAAAGCTTAACATCATAAATGTAACAATATTTCAGTCACACTCTGGGTTAAATTGGGTTTTTGTGGACCCACTTCAAATTCTAATCAAATATAGCAACACTTCTATGGAAAACCAAATGCCAAATTCCAAACATGCAACTTACAAAATGTGGAATAGGCCCCTTTTATAAGTTTGAGCGTTGCCCACCTAGACAACTTTAACATTTTAGATTCCAGTTTAGGCAAGCTGGAACCTGTATTTATCTTCTCAAGATCTTTTCTGAATGAAGGCTTACATGTTCTTACCCCGAAGCATCTCCTCAAATGACTTAAAACACAATTTCTTTGTCCATATCCAAATAAAGAAAAATAATGATTCTCCTTCTGTGATGTAAAAGGAAGACCAGGAAGATTATTGCTTCAGGCAGCTAAGTGTTCAAAATCTGACTACATAGAGAAAGCCAGGATACCCATCAACCCCCTAAAAATTCTAGAAGCATCTCTCCAGAGGAAACAGTCCCTCCCCCAAAGCCTTCTAAATTTCCAAGCAATACATGAAATTATTTAGGACTTAAATGTGAATCAGTGGCAGCTGGAAAATTTTTAGATTTTGAAATGTGATAGTCTCCATTTGCTCGCATCTGGTTAATAGTCTGTTCCACTTTGAAAGCATCACATCAAAGATAGAGGCAAAACGTAACAATAACAAAAAAAGATTGATTTCATTCTGGAGCCCCATGGTAATGATTCTTTAGTTTCTTAGATTCATTACAAATTAAGTTGGGTCCAAAAACACCAAATTCATTTTTAAGGCCTTTCAAATAAACCAAATAAGGATACCGAATCAAGACCTCATTTATATTCAGATTTCCAGGACACTGATTTGATAATATATGTTCCATACAACGCAGTAATGGTTAAATCAGGGATCTACCGAAGCTTGAGCCTTGTGTAACAGAGCTGCAATTTAATGCAGCATGGCCTTTGAGTGCTATAGCAACAGCACCCGCTATCTTATTTTAATAATACCCAGGAGATAGTCTGGAGATTTCTATTTTACTAAATTTTCACTTCAAGTTCTAGCTCTGTTTAATATTCTTATAATGTGAGAAGGGAGCAAGAGACTTTAGAAAAGGTAGGAAGATTCAAAATTTGCTATGGGAATACCAGACAGTCCAGGAGAAAATGTGAGGATGGCAATATAAATATGTTATGCTCTCCCTATCTAAATGTATTATAACAAATAATACAAAAGTGTGGATACTTGAAAGACTATTTGGTATGTATACTTAATAATTTAAGATTTCTAAGATATAAAATCTCATCCATGCATTAAAAGAAAAACATTTCCTAAATTAAATGAATTATATATTTCATGACCAACAAAAGTGACATGATGTTTATTATCAAAATATAAAGAAGCCTTCAAAGCTAGAACTTTTGACTCTAGTAACTATATAGAAGAGTTTTTTCTATGAATATTATATAAGCTTGCACATAGAAATTTTAAAATACACATTTATTTTAAGCACATATAAAACACTGCATAAAAATTGACCCTGTAATAAGCAATAAAGCAAGTCTCAGGACACACCAAAGAATCAATATCCTACTGACCACATTAGAAAAGAATAACAAAAATAACAAAAACATACTTTGGAAATGAAGAACATTTCTAAATGACTCATTGGCCAAAAAGAAGAAATCATAATGGAAATTAGTCAATGCACAAAACAGCAAGTAAAAACACTATGTATCAAAACCTGAGGGATATAGCTAAAGTAGCTGTTATAAGTAAATTTATTCCTCAGATACTTATCTGAGAAAGAAAAATTTAAAAATTAGTGACCATAGTGTCCAACTCAAGAAGTTAGGAAAAGAAAGGCATAATAAAGATCGCAGAAGTTAATAAAATAATTTTTTAAAAACATACAGTAAAGAAGTATAACAAAACCAAATGTTTATTCTCTAGATATACTAACAAAGTTTAAGAAGAGATTTGGCAGAAACTTTGGCCATCTCAAGCACACAGCTGATTTTGCCCGCAGGACATTTTATGATATCTGTCAAACCTGTGAAAAGTAGTGTAAAACTCACTATACAAAGATTAGAGTTTTAGACCCACTCAAAACAGGAGTTTCAAAAATATCTATGACGTTCAATAAAATAGAGGAAAAGATGGAAAAAACAGATAAAAACATAGAGAATTTCACCAGAGAACTGAAACATACACACACACATACATTATAAACATTTGAGAATCTTAAATGCACATTCTAAAATTGAAAAATATAGTATATGAAATTAAAATATATAAGGGTAGGGAAGAAAAAAACAACACTGTCTTTATATTCAAATCATATGACTGGATTGTCTGTATAGCAATGTTGTTGGAGGAAAGATTAATATGAAAATATTCATTGCATTCCTACACACCATGGCAACTAGAATGTATGAATTAAAAAGAAGATAAACTTTTAAAAATAGCAACAAAATTATAAGGTAGCCTGAAATAAATAACAAAATATGTACACGACCTTTGAGGAGAAAATAAACTTTACTAAAAAACAAAAGAAAGATTTAAAAATAGACACCTATACTATGACCTTGAAGAGGAAAGCTCAATGTCATAAAGATGTCAATACTCCCAAATTAATCCTTAAAGTCAATGCAATTCTCGTCAAAATCCCATCAAGATTCTTTGTGAGATTTTGTAAATTGATTCTAAAATTCATATGAAAGCAAAGACCCAAGAAGAGTGAGGACATACATAAAGAAAAGCAAAACAGAAGGAACTTGCTTTGCAGATTTTACCATAGAACTGGAATAATCACAACAGTATGGTAATGGTGCAGGACCAGACAAATAGCCCAATGTAGCAAAATAGAGAATGCAAACAGACCCACACAAACTCCATACACAATAAAAGTGGCATTACATACCAACGGGGAAAGGATGAAGTAGTCAGTAAATGATGCCAGTTATCCTTTGGAAAAAGGAAAAAAAACACACACAATTCAGCCTAAATACGAAAATAAAACATAAATATTTTTTTCTTTCTTTTCTTTTTCTTTCAGCACATCTAGAATGCAGAAATAAACCTAAACATTTTTATAAGATAGGAGACTATCTTCATGACTTCAGGGTCAGGATTTAACAGGATACAAAATGTACAAAAGCATATAGAAAAAGAATGATATATTTGACTGATCCAAATCTAAAATGTATGCACACTATAAAGAATGAAAACACATACTACAGATTGGGAGAAAATATTTACTACCCATATAACAAAGGATTTATATAAAAATACATGAGAACCCCTATAAATCAACAGCAATCCAATAGAAAAATGGGCAAATAATAATAGCTAACATGTATACTTTGTATCAGAGACTGTTCTAATTGTTTTATACATATTATCTCATTTAATCCTTAAAGGACAGGAATAGATAATTCACAGAAGAGGGAACTCAAATGGTCAATAATTTATAAAATAAACTCAACCTCATTAATAGTTATTAAAAAAATAAGATTTTATAAAACAGAATAACTAAATTAAAATGACAAGATATTTCCTAGCTATTAGATTGGCAAACATTATAAACTCTGACAATATCAATTGTTGATGAGGATGTGAAATAATATTAACTCACACATCACTGGTAAATTTAGTACACTAGTGCAATTACAGTACTTTAAACTAGTACCATAACTTTGAAGAGTAATTTGTCAATATTTGGTAGAGTTGAAGATGCACAATTCTACTCCTGTATATTCCCTAGAAAAACTCTTGTACAATGCACAAGAATGTTCACTGCAACAATAGCAAAAAAATAATTATAAGTAACTTAAGTGTCCATCCACAGAAGAGAATATAAAGTGTGACATATTCACACAATGGAATTTCATTTTACAGTAGTGAAGCAAACGAATAAAGCTCCCTGTATTTGCATGGATGGATTCAATAACACACATACAAAAACGGCAAGTTACAAAAAGTTAAATACAGAGTGGTCCCATTAGTAAAGTTTAAAAACATGTAAGACAATATTGTGTTGGATACATTCATAGGTGTTAAAAGTACTAAAACATACATGAGAGTGATAAACACTGAATTCAGGATCCTGGACCTTTGTTACACGTTCCTGGGAGTGTAACTGACATTGTATTCCATAGAAGTGTTTTTTAGAAAAAGCCATTCACAGACTGGAAGGGACGAAGGTGGATAGGATAGGGGAGAGGTATCCACGGGGCTTCAGTTGTACCTGTAATGTTTTATCTCTTAAAAAATAAGTTTAAAAAACCGAAGTGAAGAAAGCTAGGCAAAAATGTTAGATTTACTAGAAGTGGGTGATGGGCACCTAGGTGTTTCTGATGTTTTTCTCTCTGCTTTTCTGCATTTCTGCAATATGTCATAATAAAAGATAAAGATAGATGGGTGTGGAGGGAGGCACTCATCCAGCAGCACAATTGCTGAAAACAGAGCCAGAGAGAGAGAGAGAGAGAGAGAGAGAGAGAGAGAGAGAAAAGAGCAACAGTGAGCTGGAGAGTGCTCATCATTGAATTAATTAAAAGGGATATTTTTCCTTGATTTTTTTCCAGGAACTTTGTTAACTTCAGTCTTCCTGTGCACACTACACTCCTACAGATCTATCCTTACCCCCCAGCACCACCCAGATGTGTCCAGCCTGGGTGTTCCCAAGACCTCCCTTTTTCTGGGTTCTTCCTTCTCTTTAATAGTTAGGGAAAAAAGTATTTTGAGCCCCCACTCTAACAATGCGGGAAGTCCCTTGTTCCCTCCCACAGTTGATATTTATTGTGCACTTAATTATGTGTCTGGCATTGTTCCAAACATTTTGCAACCATTATCTCATTTAATCCTCACAGTGACTTTATGAAATAGGCTTCGTTTTTATCCCCACTTTCAAGATGAGAATTTGAGGCTCAAGAGGTTAGTTGACTTTTTGTCTTTTTTTGCAATCAGCTTTCTCAGGTTGAATAGTTGAGTTCTTTAAGGTCACACTGCTAGTAAGTAGTGGCCCCCCACTTGGTCTAATTCCAGAACTCTGAGACTTCAATTTCTTGTTTCCACTATGCTCTTGATGTCAGTAATACCTTGCCTTCTCTAGCCATTCTTTTCTGTGTCTCATACAAACCTAAACATAGAATGCAGCTCTATTTCCATTAATCTCCCTAAACACCACTATCAAAAGAGTATTACATTTGAAAAAATGGATCCCATTACTCACAGTACAGTGAGGAACTTAAAATGGAATATCATGCATCTCTGTCCACTCCTATTGCACCAAATGTCTCATTGTCCAACTTTATTCCTCATGTTTCCTAATCATCTGTCATGTACTTCGTCTTTCCCTTCCCTTCCTTTTCTTTTTCCCCTTTCATTATTCTCACCTCTCTTCCTACTCCACTCAACCCCAATTTTTGAAAGCCATCCTAAAGTATAAGGAGAAATTTATTTCATTGTTTAATTCTCCCCTTTCAAACAATGCCCAGAATTAGGGTAAGGGATGTGGGGTTAGCCATTCAAACTCAAATATGCCATCAAGACGTTTTCCTAAACAAAGAGGCATCTCCCTGAACATGAACGATGCCCCCTTTTTTGATGGAAAAATGTCTGCAGTTGGTTGTTTTAAATAGAAAGGGTTTCTTTTTCTTCTCACCACACCAATGCTTGTGAGATTTATTATCCTCTTTATTTCATATGATTTGCATCACTTGATTTTATGTATCTAATTTGAAAGTCTGATATTAAACAACAGTTTTCTACAAATAAAGCAGACTCCATAAAACCACTGAACCATCTGCCTGACTAGTGTTATGTGTCCTCCTTAAAATTCATATATGGAAGTCCTAACCCCCAGTACCTCAAAATGTGACCTTATTTGGAGATAGGGTCTTTACAGAAGTAATCAAATTAAAATGAGGTCATTAGGATGGGCCCTAGTCCAATATGACTGGTATCCTTATAAGAAGAGGAAATGTGAACACAGGCATGAACAGAGGGAAGACTATGTGAAGAAACAGGGGAAGATGACCATCTACAATCCAAGGAGACAGACCTGGAACAGATCATTCCCTCACTGCCCTCAGAAGAAACCAACCTTGCCACGTCTTGAGTACTAACCTCTAGACTCCAGAACTATGTGACAATAATTTTTTGTTCTTTAAGCCACCTAGTTTGTAGTACTTTGTTACAGCAGCCTTAGCAAAATTGGCATGACTACAGAGTACAAATTCTTCAGCTTGGAATTCAGAGACCTCCAAAATGTGGTCCCAACCTTCCTCTCCAGTCTCCTCTTACCCTATATATCTTCAACCATTCAAAGCTCAAAACTATACCACTTAACTGTTCCTGCACTTTGCTCCACCCCCTTCCACGTGCATGCCTTTGCTCAGGCTCAGCTCTCTTGCTTGGACCAATCTCTGCTTCTGGCCATCTAACCTATTCTTTAGGGTCCATCTCAAACGGCACCTGCTTTAAAGACTGTCCTGAGTCATCCACCTAGAAACTACCCGAAGTCAACCAGACAGATCTGGGTTTGAATCTAGCTCCACTGCTTACTGGTTGTATGACCTTGACCAAGATGCTGAACTTTTCAGAGCGTGAGAAAAGTTACTCATTTCATAAGGTAAGCATTATGAATTAAGTGAGGCGATGCACGTAGGGCACTTAGCACAGTGCTTGGCACAGAGAAAACATTCTAGAAATGCAAGCTTTAATTATTATTTTTATCTGAATCCCAATGGCATTTTATATAAAGCTCCCTTATGCCACTTACTATTAATACATCTGTCTTGTCTTGTTAGTGGGATTAATCAGTTAAATCGTACTGATTTAGAACAATCATGCACAATCTCCAACAGAATCAAAAGAGAGCTATCAATCTGTAAGTCCTGGCAGTCCTTTCTGTATCCAGGCCAGGTGAGGTTTCCATTTTTGAGTCAAATTCAACCTCAGGCTCCACACCTGATGATGCCCTTCCATCAGCTCCTCTGAGTGTTAACTCTGCAACCCTGCTCTCTGTTACCCCACCACAAGGGACCCACAGGCTTTGCTTTCTTGGAGGCTACCCAGCAGGTTTTCATACCAAAGTCACCTTTAATAAATTTTGTAGCGGGTGGCCGGTTAGCTCAGTTGGTTAGAGTGTGATGCTAACAAATTTTGTATTATACTCCTTTGTCAGTTAAGAACTTCAGCACTAGACAAACTTGGGCTTTATTCCCAAGGCAATCATTGTAAACTATGTGAGTGACCTTGGGTAAAGTTCTTGGCCTCTCAAGGATTCACTTTCCTTATCTGTAAAATTAAGATAATAATTATACTTCTTACTAGGTTCCTGTGAGGACTAAAGGAGGCAATCTGGGGAGAGTGTTTGGCACTACTGAGCACTAAATAAAAGATGCCATTGTCACCATATATCTTATAATTCTTAGTAGATTATAAAGTCCTTCAGGACAGAAAATATGTGCACATAGCAGACTCTACAAGTTTGTTGAATAAAGTTTTGAATTTTGATGTAAACAAACCTGAAATGCTTATATCCACATTTATTTTGGAAAAAAACAATCTTGCATCTAAATGAAGTTAGAACAGAGAGGTGCGTTGTTTAGATAAGACCAAGTTTAAGTTATAAGACTATGTATCTAACAGATAAGATGTATTGGAATTTTTCATGTCATTTTTGCTATTCATAAAGAGGACCAATCAAAGGTGTTGAATAAACAATTCACTGGATTGTTTTATTTGAGCTGCATTTTCACAGCTAGGAGGAAATATGACCACTTGAAATTTTAATAGTCTTTTCCAGGTGATAATGCACATATCTGGTAATATGAATTAGCATCCATTTTTAACAACCCTTTTTTGATATTTGGTATTGTCAAAGCACCTTTCCTCTCACAGGGATTTAAAAGCAAAAACAAAACAAAACTTTTTATGATATAATTGTACAAATTCAGGGAGAAGCTGAGCATGGGGGTCTACAGTGTGCCAAGGGGGTCCATGTGGGAATATGAACCATTAAGATATTTTATAAAACCTCAGTGAATAGAAGCTGGAAAAAAAGAAAAGCAACAACAACAAAATGCCATTTCCAAGTGGTAAGCAGTTTCTTTCTAACAAGTGGTATAGTTGCCAATGTTTCTTTAAAGGAGACTCTTATTTTGTTCTGGGAAAAGAACATACAAATGGACCCTTTATGCAGATATTAAACAAAGACTCCCTTCTGAAATGAACATGGGAATTCAATTTCCTCCTTTATGGATGATAATGTTAAAGGTACCCTCTTTGGAAGCAGAGCTGTATCTCTGTAGCTCTGGATACTTTGAGAAAGACTATGTCTCTGGTGGAAGAGTGGTGGCACAGTGTTTGTCCACTGCCTAGTTCGCTGGACTAATTTTAGGCCTTGTGGTTAGAGAAGTGGGTGAGAAGTAAATTGCAACTCTTTTCAGAAGAGATTGTATGAAATTCTATACATAAGATGAGCTGCTTTGGTGCCCAGACAAAAAAATGTGACTAAGTTAGGAAAAGGACCATTCATCTGGCTTTGTCATCCATCCTTTCATTTATTCATTCAACATATACTTATCATAAACCTACTTTGCACTAGGCAGTGTGTTAAGTGCTAGAGAGAAAGAGAGGTGAACCAGATATTCTAAGATGTCTCTCTTTATATGTCTTATGTTAGTATATTAGTCATTTATTGTTGCATAATAAATTACCCCAAAACTTAGTGGCTTAAAAAAATAAATATTTATTATCTCACAGTTTCTGTGGATCAGGAATGTGGCTGTGGCTTAGCTGGATGGGTCTGGATCAGGTCTCTCACAAGGCAGCAAAGTATCAGACAGGGCTGTAGTCACCTCAAGGCTTCATTTGAGGAGGATTTGCTTTCAAGCTCATTCACGTGGCTGCTGGCCAGGACTCAGATTCTTTCTGACCATCATCCTGAGACATTAGTTCCTTGCCACATGAACCTCTCCAGAGGGCTATTCAAAAGATGGCAACTGGCTTTGCCCAGAGTGAGGGCTCAGAGAGGGAGAAAGACAAGAAAGAAGGCAGTCTTTTTGTAACTTAATCTCAAAAGTTACATACCATCACTTTTGCAAGATTCTATTCTTTAGAACTGCAGACTCCAGCCCCAGGCCAAGGACCAGTAGTGGTCTGAGGCCTGTTAGGGGCCAGCTGCAGAGCTCCACTGTCCCTCTTTGCCACCCACAACACCCCAGCAAGCCCCGGTCCATGGAAAAATTGTCTTCCATGAAACTTAAGGAGAGGAGGAGGTGAGCTGTGGGAGACGCAGCAAAGCTTCATCTGTATTTACAGCCACTCCCCATCACTTGCATCACCACCTGAGCTTCACATCCCCCACAATCCCTGTCCGTGCAAAAATTGTCTTCCATGAAACCGGTCGGTCCCTGGTGCCAAAAAGGTTGGAGACTGCTGCTTTAGAAGCAAGTCACTAGGTTGAGCCCACACACAGGGTAGGAGGTTACATGTGGGCATGAATTCCAGAAAGCTGGGATCACTGGGTACTATCTTACAGACTGTCTACCACAGGTAGTAGGATTAAGCACTACTCTCGCTCCCCCAAAATGATTGGCATTGTGAATGTGTCTTTTTTTCATTATATTCCAAACTTGTTTTTGCTGCTATAGTAGGGGAAAGCTACTGTTTTAGGGGTACAGACATCATTCATATTCAGTGCCTAAAATACGTTGGCTAACAGATTATCTAAAAGCAGAAGCCTATAGTCTATTGTTTTAAATGAAAAAATGTGTTCCCAGCTCTTCCAGTAACTCCAATTTCCTTAAATATCACTAAAGCACTCTTAGATACCTAAGTAACCATCCACCAAGTATTTCAGGATAATATAAAGCATAGAAACCAGTAATTACTTAATTATTTAACCCTTAATGAACTCGTTAGTAGACATATTTGCATACAATTTACAATGATACTATACGGTATCAGATGCAATAGCTTTCCTTCTAAGCTGCAACAACCACAGATTTTAATGTAAATAAATAAATAATATGTTAATGATATGGGACTGTAACAAATGGCATTTAACACAATAAAATAAACCTGATGGTAAATTTTTTAACAGTGTATGCCTATGAGTCCACTATAGCAGGTTTTCTGTTCAGACAGTGAAATTTGGGTATAATTTTTCTGTATCAGTCTAACAACTATTTGGATAGTGAGAGTGAAAGCTACCTATATTTATTTTGTATTCATCACGTTTCTAAATTCTCTCATTAGTAAGTACTAATTGGCTTTTAGTTCATTCTCTTACAGTTTACAGAAGGAAATCAAAGTGTCAGTAAATAATGACTGCTCTTGCCTCCACTTTCTTCAATTAACTCTTGGCTTACAACATTGACTATAATGTAAGCCCTGTTAAAGTTAGTTTTATTGAATAAATAAAAACATATACCATGTTTTTGGATGGAAAGCTTAACTATAATAAACGTGTCAACTCTCCCAAAATGAATATATAAATTTTATGCAATTCTAATTGGAATCCCATCATTTTTTATTGCTCTGTTTTATAACAAAGTAAAATAACCTTCATGCTTAGATATAAAAATAAATGTCTAAGAATATCTACTAAAATTGAAGAGAAGAACCATACCAGATTTAAAATATATTATGAAGCCATTGTAATCAAAATAGTATGATATTGGAATAGGGATAGACAAATAGTTCATGGAACAAAACAAAGTATAGAAAAGGAAACCAGTGTATATGGGACTTGATACGTGGCAAAGATGATAACTCAGTTCAGTAGGAAAGGGGCAGTTTATTTAATAAAAAGAGTCTGGCACAATTGGATACCCATTTAGAATAAAATTAAGTTCAATGCTCTACCATACTCACCTTTTAAATGTAAATTTGAGACATAGTGCAAATGTAAGTTTAAACAATAAAATAAGAACAATTATAAGAACATTTAGGCAAATACACGTGTAACATAGTATGTTTGGAAATCTTTTAACTCAGATGGAACACTCAGAAACTATAAAAGAAAACCTAAACATAATGTCTATATAAGTTTTTAAAACATTTCTATGGACAAACACCATAAAAAAATTCAAAGACAAATGATATGCTGGGAAATAAAACTTAAAATACATATGCCAGAAAAAAGGTTAATGTCTGTAATATTCAAATAGTTACTTCAAACTGATAAGACAAACAACACAGTAGGAAAATGAACAAAGAATATGAACTGCAAATCCAAATGGTCATTAAACAATAGAAATTTGAAAAATGCAAATTGAAAAAAACATAAGGAGATATTTCTCACTCATTTAATTGGCTAACATTTAGGCACTAACACCTATTGTTTGGCGGGAGGGGCTGGGGGGAGTATACTCTCATATGTTAATGTGATTACAGCCTTTTAGGGGAGCAATCTAAAAATATCTATAAAAATTAAAACTACACATATCCTTTGTCTCAGCAATTTCACTCCTGTGAATCTATCCCAAATAAATGAAAATACCAATATAGAGAGATTTACACAAATACATATACAAAGATGTTTACAGCAGCATTGTTTCTAAAGTGGCAGAAAACTAGTAACAAAAGAATGCCCTTCCATAAGAGAAAGAAGTGAATAATTGCTTCTCGGCCTTTTGGCTAAGATCAAGTGAGACTTCTGTTCAACATAGTGCTCGAAGTCCTTGCTAGAGCAATTAGACAAGAGAGGGGTACTAAGGGCATCCAAATGGGGGCAGATGGGATCAAACTCTCGCTCTTTGCCGATGATATGACATTATATCTAAAAAACCCCCAGGATTCATCCAAGAGACTCCTAGAATTGATAAATGAATTCATTAAAGTATCAGGATACAAAATGAATACACACAAATCTGAGGCATTCATATACGCCAATAACAGTCAAGCCAAAATTCAAATAAAAAACACAATACCTTTTACAATAGCCTAAAAGAAAATTAAATATCTAGGAATATATCTAATGAAAGATGTGAGAGACATATACAGGGAGAACTATGAAACACTAAGATAAAAAATTGTAGAAGATGTAAACGGATGGAAAAATCTGCCTTGCTCAGGGATTGATAGAATCAATATAGTTAAAATGTCTGTACTACCTAAAGTGATCTACAGAATTAATGCAATCCCTATCAAAATCCCATCATCATTCTTTACAGATCTAGCAAAATAATTCTACGCTTTGTATGGAACCAGAAAAGACCTCGTATAGCCAAAGCAATCTTAAGTCAAAAGAACAAACTGGGAGGTATCAGTCTACCAGACTTCTTTATGTCTATTTATTTTTAACATAGTTATATGAACCTGAATAAAGAGATGAAGGCTATGCACTCTCAATTATTAACACTGGTTGTGTAATGGAGGGTAACAAGCAAACAACCAAAAATTGTAAAATGGCCTGTGTGTATAAATACATACAGCAGGTGAATGAAGGGATGGTAACCAACATAATGGTAGTTCTTTCAGGGTGATGAGATTTCAAGTGATTTTTTTACTTTATTCCTTATATTTTCCTCTATTTTGCTTTTGCATTTTCAACAACAAACATGTGTTAGTTACCTAATCAGAAAAAATAATAAACCTATTTTTTAAAGAATAAAAGAGTTGGGAAAAAGGAAGTAGTGTTTACTTTTGAATAGCTGTGCATGGATGGATTTGAACACAGCTAGAAACAGAAAGAATGACTTGAAAGCTACTGCAGTAGGGCAGGTGTGCTATGGTGATGATGTGGGCTAGGATGACAGCTAATCAAACATAAAGGAAGTGATATAGTTAACAATTATCTTAGAGAAGGGACTGAGAAGGCTTGGCAATTTGGGGGTGCAATGCATGTACACACACGCACCACTCCAAAGCATTAAACCAGAAGCATTCAGGAAAGTTCTTCAGTTGTATGGGTTGATGATTCTATTACCTGTGGCACTGAGGTTTCTGCCTCCTAATATTTGGTGTGTTCCCATCAACGAAACTAGCAGGGTTACATCATTTTTCTTTTCACTAAGAATCTCATTAGTCTTTAGCCAAATATATTTCCTTTGCTTAAAGGTGAAAGGGGGGGAGTTTTTGTTTGTTAAGAGGGTTAGGGAGCTACAATAGTAGAC
This sequence comes from Avahi laniger, assembly GCA_963575035.1. Taxonomy (NCBI): domain Eukaryota; kingdom Metazoa; phylum Chordata; class Mammalia; order Primates; family Indriidae; genus Avahi; species Avahi laniger. The sequence continues at coordinate 15,000 of CAUYSK010037492.1, forward strand.
TTTGCCGTGGGGTCATTTTTATCAGTTAAACCACTGTACAAATTCTAATTAGTGAACTACTCATGTTTTCATATATATAGGTCATTAAATCAGAAATGTCCAATTTCAAATCAAAAGTTTAGTTTGTTATATAGCAAATAAGAAGCAGTACAATTAATCAAAGTATGCGCTCCATCAAATTGGTATTAACTGATCAACACATAAGTGCACATGTAAGAATAACTATCGACACAGTTTTGTCATCTTGACGGTAGCTTGTTTATGCCAGCAGTGAAGAAGCCTGGACAGCGAGTGGTGATGAAATCTCAAAAGGCGTTTTCCACAGTTTGTTGAGAATTGAATATTTTTCCTTGCAAGAAGTTGTCCAAAGCCTGGAAGAAGTGTTAGTCAGTTGGTGCAAGGGCTGGTGAATACAGTGGATGACAGATAGTTTCTAAGTCCAGCCTCTGTAGTTTGAGCAGCGTTGTTTGTGCAACATGTGGTTGAGCATTGTCTTGCAAGAGGATTGGCCTGTCTCTATTGACCAGTCTCGGCTGCTTAATCACAAGCATCCTCATAATTTCATCCAATTGATTGCAGTAGACATGCACTGTAATTGATTGACCAAGTTTCATGAAGCTGTAGTGGATAATACCAATGCTGGACCATCAAACAGACACCATTAGCCTTTTTTGATGAATATTCAGTTTTGGACTTTGTTTTCTCACTTCATCTTTATCCAACCATTGTGCCAAATGGTTGCAATTGTCAAAAAGAATCCATTTTTCATCACACATAACAATAATGTGTAGAAATGTCACCTTTATGTTGTGACAACAAAAAAAGGCTAGCTTTCAGACGATTTCTCTTCTGATGCTCATTTAATTCATGCAGAACTCATCTATCCAGCTTCTTTACCTTGTCCATTTGTTTCAAATAGTCCAATATTGTTTGAATAGTAACGTCAAACCTTGCTGCTAATTCACGCGAAGGTTGAGATGGATTCGCTTCCACTACAGCTTTCAGCTCATCATTATCCACCTTCCTTTGGGGTGGCCCGCGTGGCTCATTTTCAACATCAAAATCACCAGAATGGAACTTCTCAAACCATCGACATACTGTGTGTTCATTAGTCAGATCCTTCCCAAACACTTCATTGATATTTCGAGCTGTCTGTGCTGCATTGATTCCACAATGGAACTCATATTCAAAAATAACAGGCATTTTTTATTTATCCATGGTTTCACAAAAATTGGTCTAGAAAATTTTTTGAAAGGTAATCACAAACCAAAACATGCATTTGAAAGAATGAGAATGTACCTACACAATAAAAATAAAGCAAGAATTGTCAAAGTGAAATGTCAGCGATATCAACTGTGTCAAACTTAGTACCCAAGGAAATCAGACATTTTATACTTAATAACCTAATATAAATGTGTACGGGTTTATAGATGTAGATGCAGTCATGAGCCACATAACAATGTTTCAGTTAACAACAGACTGCATATACGACAGTGGATTCTTAAGATTACAGTGAAAAATTTCTATTCCCTAGGGACATCATAGCCATCTTAACGTCATAGCATGACACATTACCTTTTCTGTGCTTAGATTTGTTTTGATACACAAATACTTAACATCATGTTACATTTTCTACAGTATTCAGTACAGTGACATGCTGTGCAGGTTTGTAGCCTAGGAGCAATAGGTCACAGCCTAGGTGTGTAGTAGGCTACATCATCTAGGTTTGTATAAGTACACTCTATAATGTTCACACAACAAGGAAATCACCTAAAGATGCATTTCTCAGAATGTATCCCAACTTTAAGCAACACATGACTGTATGTGTTTTTCTATCATCTTATCTATCTGTATACTCATTTTTAACTAAAAAAATTATTAATTAACGAGGTTTATACTTTGCGAAAAGGAGAGCTTTATTTCTCATAAAGGGTAGCAGCCTGCTGGGTGGCCGTTCCAACAGGTTGGGAAGCAGAGCCCCAGTCAGAAGCCAGGCACACATGCTTCAAAGAAGAGACAAAAGGAAACAGGAATTTATACTAAGTGTGGTGGTCAAATATTCAATAAGCTATAGGAGGAGTCATGAATATTTATGTAGCGAGATCATCCACATGTAATTGTGCTTTATCTCTCCCATCCTGGTATGGCTGAGAACTCAGTTTTAAGGTGTGTCTGGGGTCCCCTTGGCTGAGAGGGGTCCATTCAGTTAGCAAAGGGTTTAGGATTTTATTTTTAGTTCACACTATCTATCTATTTATTTAAACCATCATCTGTCCAGGAAATGATTTAAGGTGTTGGTTAAACACATTACATTTTCTACTTTCAAGGGAGCTACTTCTTGAAAAATAAGTTCTTTCAGCCTTTACTTTCAAGTCGTGTCTCTCTGTCTGTAAGGACCAGGAAATAGCATCATCAATCTGGTGACTTTGGCTAACTAAAGAGCTGACGTAAACCTTCTGAGAATTGTTCCAATCTATCACTGTACAAATGATTTTGAAGATGGTCAAACAGCCAAAATCCCTTGTGCTGCAGCCAATTCAGTCAATAATTGCTTGCTGAATGTTATAGTTAATGTAAGCAGGCACTGAACAACTCCTATTTCAAAGGCAGGCCAAAAACAAAAAAGGAGCTAATCATCTCTAAAGCGCTCCAAAGACAGGCAGTCATAGTCATAGCTGAAGTGAGACTCTGCTGACCCAAATCCTGTCAAACTCCAGCAAGGTTTTGTTTCTTCCTAGAATCCCTTTTAACATCCCACTGGCCCCTTTTCTTCCCCATGAAGGCAGTTTGATATAGCGGAGTCAAAGAGGCCAGAGTTCAAAGCCTAATTCTGACATTGACTAGCTGTGTGACTTTAGGTGAGTCACTTAGTGTCTCTGAGCTTCAATTTCCTCATCTGCAAAATGAAAATAGTAACACCTGGATCACAAGGTTTCACTGAGGGTTAAGTGCAAAACTCTTGGCTCTGATTAATGTTAATTCATTCTCTTCCCCCTTCTCTGCCTTGAGAAATCCTACTTATTCTTCAAGGCCCACTAAAAATGTCACCTCCTTTGTGACATCTTCCCTCAATCTCTCTACAGATATAGTTAATCATACTCTCTGCACATTTATAGCACACTAATCACTACTACTTACCATATTAGATGGTTTTCCTATCTGTCTCAACATATTACAGGTTCTTTGAGGCCATGGCTTATACTGTATTTTTTTTTTTTTTGAGACAGAGTCTTGCTCTTTCACCCAGGCTAGAGTGCAGTGGCATGATCATAGCTCACTGTAATCTCAAACTCCTGGACTTCAAGTGATCCTCCTGCCTTTTCCTCCTGAGTAGCTAGGACTACAGGCACACACCACCATGCCCAGCTAATATTTTTGTATTTAGTAGAGATGGGGTCTCACTATGTTGCCCAGGCTGGTCTAGAATTCCTGGTTTCGAGCAATTCTCCCATCTCAGCCTCCTGAAGTACTGGGATTACAGGTATGAGCCACCGTGCCCAAACTGTATTCATTTTTATACACCACAGTATCTTGTAACACTGCCAGTGCTTGCATATAATAGATGCTCAATAAATATTTGCCAAATGACTGTTCAGCTATAAGCAAAGAAATGATATCAGTTCAATATTTCAAATAAGTCTGGTGGCATGACCTACTTAAGTGTCATACTTTGAGGTTTTAGTTTGCTTTTGCATCATTCATCTACAGAGTTCTCTAAGAACTCTAAATAGACCTGTTGGCAAGGGAAGAAGTAGTGTGTGTATTTTATTTCAATTTTCAAAAGGACTTTGACAACTTGGCATAATTCCAAGGAAAACTTTCTGTGCAGGCAGAGACCTGCCTCTGCAGCCTCTTCATCTTCACATGCTGAAATTCTATCCTTTCCCATGCCGTCCTTGGTATCACTTCCTCCAGGAAGCCTTTCCTGATTCCCCCAACTTCATGGGGCTCCATAGTCCTTTGGGTGGCAGGGGCATTTTGCCTGTCCTATCTTGTGGAATATAGAATAACTTGCTTTTCATATATAGAGCTCCTTGAATATGTGTCTAATCCCCCTACCAGGAAAAGAGCAAAAGGAAGGAACTGGATCCTGCCTCTGATATTCCTGCAGTGTCTAGTACACGGCTGTGTACAACGTAGGCATGTAATATACTATCAATGGATATATAAACAAGTGCCCTGCTGAGTGGAAAAAAATGATTGTAAAAGCCCTGCTATCATGGTCAGAGGTGACACTCCCAGGAATGTAGACATCAAAAAAAGGAAAGAGGGAAGAAAAGCAACCAGCTTTTATTGAGTGTGCTCTTTAAGCCATTTCATATGCAGAAAGAGAAAATTGATTTGAGTGTCTACTGTGTGCTAGGCTCTATACTATGCATTTTGTCGTGCATTGTCTCCTCTGATCCTCCAACAACCCTGAGGGGCCTTCTATTATTTCAGACCCACGGCCAAGAATAAGGCATAGTTCCTGACCACAAGAGATTCACAAGATTAATGGGAAAGACATTCATGTAAACAGGCAATCACGATACAGAGCAATAAGAAATATTTTATAAAAGATCTTTGAGAAGGTTCCATACTTAAATATTTTTTTTTAAAAAAAAAAGGCTACTATACTTGTTATCAAGACAACATTAAAAAGTCCACTCTTTCTGGAAACCTGATTTGTCCTCCATTTCCTTTATTCTCAGCTGATGACCTAGTCTCCTCATTATGATAACAAAGACCATCCTATCTGGGCAATTCAGCTGCCTCAAGTCCACTTTAAAGCCAGGCCTGCAATAACCTTGGGATTACAAACTCAAAGCCCATCCTGGCCAAGCAGGCAAAGTAAGAGTGTGAGGGCTGAGCGCGAGTGCATATGCCTACATGGTGTGCAGGTGGCTTTGTGGTGGATTGGAGAGCAAGCACTGGACCGAAAGAGGGCAGAAGCCACTCAGCTCCAGGTGACCCACTGGAACTAATGCAGTCCCAACGCTTTCAGAGCATCTGGATTTTCAAGAGAAACCAAAATTTTGAGTTTTTAAAATGTAAAAATCTCCTGATTTTTCATTGTTGACTCAAAATATTTGGAATGTCGTATAGGCCAAATAAAATACAAACACTAGTTTGTGCTCTTAATACAAGCAAAACTACAGCAAAAAATAACTCTCACGGATTTGACCTCAATGTATCGCACCTTGCTGAAGCTTCCCAGACTCTGCATATGAAACCACTGCCATCATCACTTCTTGCTATCCATACCCTTAGCCCTGGCACCAGTGACTTCCTTTGAGACAAATCCAGGGCCTTCTCTCAGACCTTATAGGCTTCAACCTCTCCAGCATTTAGCCAAGGAAACCTCAGTTACTACGTGGAACAAGTCAGCAGAAACAAGTTTGAATCTTCATCCCCACTGCTTTGTATCCAACTGCCATGCCATCTCCTGGGTGAAAACTGTGAGTTTCTACCACATTTCCTGGCCAAGTAATTACTTTGTCAGCAGGACCAACTTTGAATCTCCATCCTCACTGCTACTGCCTTATTACCAATCACTTTGCCATCACTTCGATGGAAACTGTGAGTTTCTGCCACATTTCCTGACTCTGCTTGATGTATTGTGCTTGAGCATCTTGAATCCTCTTACTCTTAAAAACACAAACCTGATTATGTGATCATGTGGATTCCCTACTTACAACTCTTCACTAGTTTCCCACTCTCCTCCAGCATGATGTCCAAGGCCCTCCGTGCTTGTCCCTCCAGTCTCATCTCCCATCCATCCAGCCCTCAATCCCTACTCCTGAGTCAACCAAGCTATTTCAGCTCCCTGTAGATGCTATGCTCTTCAGTGCCCCAATGCCTTGGCACAATCTGCCTCCTCTGCCTGGAATATCCTTCTCCCAGCCCCCTTCTCCAGGGAAACTCCAACTACTCCTTCGACCCCCAGCCCACACAGCAACCTTCCTGGAACCAGCCCCATCAACACCTACAACTAGGTTGGGCTCTCCTATTGCCCTCTGTGAAATAATCAGAGCACTTACCTCACTACCATAATTGTCTGGCTCCTCTGCTAAACTGTAAGTTCCTAAAGGATAGGAACTTAAACAAAAAATCTCTGTGTTCCCATTCTCCAGCATAGAGTGCATGGCACATAGCCAACACAATAAATGTTTACTGAATGGTTGTGAATTTCCTGTATGGATTAATGAATGTCTTAATACAAAAAAAAAAAAAAAACACCCATCCCAGTGCATCCTGGCATGGGACAAAAACAGCAGGAGACACACAGAAAAGGATTTGTAGGACTTAGACAAGGAGAAAAGGATAGAAATCCAGAATAAGAGCAACAGTTTCTTAATCAAAAAAGCTAAGGGTCTTCCTCAATTCCTTAGTGAAGATGAAATTAACATTGGAACCTGACATTATAAGATCATGGTTTGTTACAGATAATTATGCTTCAGCTTAAATTACACTAAATTCTATACAATCCTCACCCACATTGAGTCATTTTTCAGCTACATTTTTTTCCTGTGTTCAAGTACTGTTAACTGGACTAAGTGGACACCACCTGGCAAATGCAGTTAAGATTCTATTACCCAGAGTGGGAAGATCAGGGAAGGAACAGATTTTTCCCAAACGGGGCCTTGACATGGTTTATATTTCTGCTTGGGAGTGCTACCGGGACTATGTTCACAGCCACTCTCGCATTTGCTCCTCATAGTTGCCCTGAGCACTAAGCCAAGGAGGTATGATTATCCCCATTTCAGAAATGAGGAAACAAATACAGTGAGATTAAATGACTCGATTTTTGTTCCTCCTCCCTAGGGCCCCCAAGCGTAACAGCAGCAGCTTCAGCAATATTCCTGCACCTGCTTTACCCCAGTCTGCCCCAGGGTAATCCCCAAATTTTGGAGCTAAAAAGCTTCAATAATCATCTGGCTCAAACCTCTGTGTTTCAAAGAGAACACATGTTTCCAGCACTTCCACCAACCCGTGGGAGGAAAGCAAGGGGGATTGGCTAGAAACCAGCTCCTTAAATCCCTCGGTTTCCCCAGGAGGGGCCTAGGGGACATCATGTGCTCTTATCAGTCCCTGAGGTTTTTCTCTGCAGTTGCTGGTACCCATCTGCTTCATTTGTGGCCTTAGCTCACCTCTGCTGTTGGGGCCTCTAGCCTCAATGTATTCAAATAACAGAAAGTTAGGATCAGAGCAGTGATGTGATTTGCCCTGTGATTCCAGGGCAGATCCTGGAATCAGCAGATCCTGGACTTGACAGTTTTTCTGACTTCCAGTGCAGAGCTCTATTTACTATACCATGCTGTATTCCAAAGGCAACAGAAGCTGGGGGCACAGAGAATAGTATGAGATCACACTAAGAGCTTTGCTGCTGCTGCTGCTGCTTTGAATATCAAATATTATAGCCACCCTTTGTCAAAGCTCGAAAATGGAATCTCAACATCTTTTGAGCACATAGAAATTTTTAAATCAAAAGGACTATACAAAAAGAAAATTAGAAATACAGCCAACGCCCAAAGAAAAAAACTAGAGGCAATGTGTTTCTGTCAGAAGAAGGTGTTAGATAAACCACAAAAACATGTCAGCAAAACCACTTCTCTCAATTCTAGCTCCAAAAGCCATTTGCAAGAGAAACAATGCACATGCCGCTCCCATGAAGAACCCGGGTGAGCAGTCAGCCGAGCTCACAGAAAGGGCAGGCCAAAAAGTCACAAGCTATTAACTTGAAGGGAACTGAGGACTACAAGCTATAAGCAGGAAGTGACAGAGCCCTTAGTCAATATGCAGAGATTAACTGTGTGCTCATTAATTTCCCTTCGTCATAGTCCAATAAGCATGGTCAAGTGTCTTAAAGTAGATCAAGACAGTAGCTCCTGGCCCACAGTGCTGCAGAGACCAGGCGGCTGGGCAGTGTCTCAGGGAGAGAAGGTAGTGCTGTCAGTGAGTTCTGAAACATGCCAAGATTGTATATGTGTGTGTGTGTGTGTGTGTGTGTGTGTGTGTGTACACACAATCATCTACAGGCATTATATCTATAAAACATCCATTAAATAGCCCTGTAGAGCCTAGCCCACAGTAGCCACTAAGTAAAGTTGACACAATATTAATAATAGCCAATAATTATTGAGAATTTTTAAGTATTATCTCCTTTAATCTTCTCAATAACCTTGTGAAGTATGCATTATAATTGTACCCATTTTACTGTTTGCACAGAAATGTAAAGTGACTTGCCCAATGTCACACAGCTAGTAGGTATCTGAGCTGGAGATTTGGCAGCTGGCTCCAAAGCTGAAGCTCTAAATCAGTAGGCCATAAGGACCCCCCATCTCTGGGCTTTATTCCTGGCTAAATATGTACTTCTCTATTCCCAAAAGAGAGTGGGACACAGAGTTTTTTCCTAATTTTTTAAAATGATATAGTTTCCATTTATTGAGCATGTACTATGTGCCAGGCACTGTTCTGGCTACCGTGTTATTTCATCTAATCCTTACAACAATCCACTGAGGTATGTACTATTATTATTCTCAAGTTACAAATGAAGGTACTGAGGCCCCGTGTGGTACAGTAACTAATTGTTCAGAGTCACATATATAAAAAATAGTAGACCTGCCTGAAAGAAATGTGAAAGCTTTCATAAGCAGTCTCCTTAGTTATAGCCACATTTGGTACAACCAGCCAGAAGTGTGTTGATAAATGTTTAACAACAGGATCTCTAAGGAAAAAACAAAGGGCCCTCAGCTCTAGGCAGAACAGAATAAGCATACTCCACCCGGTCTTTCCTACTGAATACAGCTATAAAACCTGGACAGAATTCATGGAGCAGCTATTCAAAGATGCTGAAAAGTAGATAAGAAGCAGACAGATCAGGGAAGAAAACCGGAATTCAAAGTATAATCAAATTGATGGTGAGTTTACTATCCCTCCACTCCCCTAAGATATCCCCCAGTCTAAACACAACACAGTGTGAAACCTGAAAGTAGGCATCAGCACAGAGACAGCTCCAGGAGAAACTTTATTTCTGGCTTAAGGTCTAAGAGAAGAAACTTAATGCTTAAAGAGGTCTCTCTCTCTCTCTCTCTCCCCCCCCCCCCACCATTCTCTCATGGCCTATCCCCCTAGCAACTCAGCGGCAGTGGTGGCAGAAAAGCCTGCATGGGCCTAAATCTTCCTTTTTGATAGGTGGAACTGTGACACCAAGAGGGTAGAATAAACCCCACCACCACCATCATGCTCTTTTGTTGGTGTTGTTTTTCTATTCACAAAAGTGTATAACAGAGTGGGGGAAACAAAACTCCTGATTTCTGGCTGATGAACCAAAAAAAGGAGCCCCAGGGAACCATAAAGTACTGGGAAGATTGCAAAGAGACAGGAGCTCAAGAAAGTGACCTCATAAAGTTACTTAGTAATACCTGGGCTCACCCCCAGCTGTGCATGTATGGATCTGATCCTAATCACCCTGAGCCCAGTGACCATGCCAAAAACATCAAGAACTGAATTACAACATGGGTCACTGACCAGGTCTCAAACTAATCGCCGGGTGGCACAAGTATAGGACAGATTCAAATAGCAATGCAAAGGTTTTGAAAACCAAACTGACATTAGAACTGCAGCCCACAGAGGTGGCTTGGAAATTGCAGCTCAAATCTAACCCAGTCGATTGCCTGCTAAAATATCAACGTCTTTCTTAAGACTTAAACAAGATCCAGAGTCTTAAACATTGAAAATGTCCAGAATACAATCCTAAGAAATACTTGGCATACAAACCTGGAAAATTTCAATTTACGTGAGAATAGACAACAGATGCCAGAGTCAAAATGATACAGATGTTATAATTATCTGACAATAACTTTAAAACAGATATTTTACATTTATTTATCTATTTCTTTATTTTGAGACAGGGTTTCACCCTTTCACTCAGGCTAGTGTGCAGTGGCATCATCATAGCTCACTGCAACCTCAAACTCCTGGGCTCAAGTGATCCTCCTGCCTCAGCTTCCCGAGTAGCTTGGACTGTAGCCATTTGCCACCATGCCCAGCTAATTTTTCTATTTTTTGTAGAGGCAGGGTCTTGCTATGTTGCTCGGGCTGGTCTTGAACTCCTGGCCTGAAGTGATCCTCCCACCCCAGCCCCCCAAAGTACTGGGATTACAGGTATGGACCACCACACCTAGCCCTAAAAAACAGTTATTATAAAAATGCTCCTGTAAGTGATTGTAAACATTCTTCAGACAATTAAAAAATAAGGTCTCAAAAAGCAATAGAAGATATAAAGGAAAACCTAATGTAAAGTTTCAAATTGAAAAATATAGTAACCAAAATTAAAAACTCACTCTAAGGGATCAATAGCAGATTGGAGATGACGGAGGAAAGACCCAATGAGCGTAAATATAGATCAATAGAAATTATACTCTTTGAACAAGAGAAAGAAAAAAGATTGAAAAAAACAAACATCTCTGATTTGTAGTCTTTGCTGATTTTCATAGTAAAAATAATATTTCTACTGTGGCCAACATCAAGGTTCCAACAGGACATCAGTGAATGCATAGTTGGGAAGAGATGCACACAATTTGCTCTTAACCACAAATATCACTCACTCCCCAAAGCAAAACCAGCAGTATTGGGGTCTCCTGAGTCTCAAACTTCTAACCACACAAACTCTGAGGCTGTTGGTCTCCCTTTTAGGCACTCCCAATTCCATCTGATCTGTCCCTGGTGTCCTCCTCAACCTGATTTCAAAAGAATAAAACGTGCAGAAGGCATACAGTGGATTGCTAGAGTCCCCCCTCCCCCACCATATGTGAGACAACATTTCTCAATAAAGGAAATGAGCTAAATGAGTCCAGCTAAAATCAACAGGGTGTTTCTCAAACTGGGAGCCTGATGGCTGACACAGATCAAATGTGAAAAACATCACCTAGATGAACAAGTCCAGGGCAGGAGTATATGCTATATGGAGTGGATGGCAAAGCTGGGCTTAGAATTGATCCTTGGGTTCCGTCGTGTCATTCTTGAGCTTTGTACCAAAAGCCACTGTAGCATTCTAAATACAACCCCATGTTAAGATTATGCAGCACCCTCAAGAAAGGCTGGAAAGCAGAATAGGCTGGAAGTTTCAAGGACAGGAATCCTATTCTGCATAAGAGTCGGTTATTTGGCAATGAGCAAAGTTTCACGGTAGAGACGGTTCTGAAATTTTTACACAGAGCTTCATGGCACCCAGGATCCAAGATCCAGAGTCCCTGAAATGGCTTATGAGTATCAGATCCTCAAAGCCACAAATATCCCAGAAAGTTCCTCGCTAACCTAACCATCCCACTTGTACACAAGACTCAAAGGCCCAAGGAGAACAAATGACTTTCTCAAGGTCACAAAACTAATGAGCCAGAACAAAAAAAGGAGGTCTCCTGATTCCCAGTCCCGTGCTTTTTTCCCTGACATCACACTTCCTCTTACACTTCCTTCCCTGAACAAGATTTATCTGGCCAATGGTAATAGAAATGAAAAAGTCTTTGTGTGGTTTAGAGAAGAATTAAAAGAAAAAACCTAATGGGCCAGTCACAGCTGACTCTGACAGCATCAAGGAAGAGTTTGAACCAGTGATATCGTTGTTGTGTAAGCTAGAGAGTGGAAACTCATTATGAATCAAGGAATTTGGATAGTCCCCTCTAAGAAATTAGCAGGCACACTGTTTTGAGAAGTGCTCAGGGTGCAGCTGCAGTGTTATTATAGAGCTATTAGGAAAGCTCAGTGCTCAAGGTGGTGAATGTATCCTGGGTGCTCCCTGCTACCACTCGCCTCTGTAGCGTGCACTGCCAAGTCTGGCCAATTGTTCCACAAGGCAGCTGTGTGCGTGCCTGTTAATTACACTGTGGGGCACCAAAGTGCAGTGTCAGGCAGCTGCCTAGAATATCAAAAGGCTGCTAGTGGAACAGGCCAGCTATAAGGGCTCTCTTCAGAGATGTCCATACAGCAGCTGACACTCCCTTCCCCCACCCCCCGCCAACGCAACCCCCTTTAAAGTCCTATTATGAAGGCTGGAGTGATATATTTTCACAGAGTTAGGTTAGAATCCATAATGAAACCAGTGTTGCTGAGCTTTCTGATGTGACTGAATGGGATGAATGTGAATGCTATCTTATATTTCTGCTTCTTTTAATGATAATATCCCCTTGAAACCAACATATCCTTTGAGTTTATATATTTAGCCCATCTGATTAGAATTAGTTAGAACTATTAAGGCTGCTTCCAAAATAATGACAGCTAACACATGGGGCTCTATATGTGCCAGGCACTTTATATTAAGTGATTCATTTACTCTTTATGTCATTTACAGCAACCCAAGTAGGTGCTATTATTACCCCCATTTTACATATGAGGAAATTGAGACTTAGCAGTTAAGTAATTTGTCCATATCATACAGCCAGTACACAACATAGCCGGTATTCAAACCTAGGCAATGCGGCACCTCCATGCTCTTAACCACTACATTATATTTCCTCAAACAAATCTAATGGTCCAGGCCCATCATTCAACATTTATCTAGCATCTCTAATGTGCATATATTTGATATTTTGTTTTACTTGCTGTCTTTAGAGTCAAGTCAATTTTCTTCAACTCTACTAAGTACAAGGAGGAAAAATTCACTTCTGAATGGGGGTGATCAAAGAAGGCTTCATGGAGGAAGCAGATTTTGAGTTGGACCTTGAAAGATAGGTTTAATTCTGCCTATCAGAGATTATGGGAGTCAGAGAGAGTCGCAGGGGTGGGGAACCTGTGGCCTTAAGGCAAAATGTGGTCTTCTGGGTCCTTAAGTGCAGCCTTTTCACTAAATCCAAATTTTGGAGAACAAATCCTTTTATTAAAAGGGGTGCACATCCAAGGGATGGGCACACTTGAAACTCGGACTTGGGGGGGAGTGGGGAGGCAAGGGCAACATACATAACCTAAACAACTGTACCCCCATAATGTGCTGAAATAAAAAAGGGGTGCAGCAGAGAAAGATGAAGTTTTCTTGCCTTCTTTGGTGCTTAAAAAAGAAGAATATTGAAATCAGAGGGCTGCAGGTTCCCCACCCCTGGTAGGGTATATTAGGCAAAGGGACCAACGTGAGCAAATTCACACAGGTAAGAAGCTTCACAGGAAATAAGTAAAGCTGTGAGGCTGTAGTACTGATGATGACCCTGGATCAGAAAGAGATTTAGCCCCAATGTGAAGGATGGACTGATACACTGGTGATGAGGAGGAGGAGGAAAGGCAGGAGTAAAGGGAAGAGATAGAGTGTGCATTTGTGTGTGTGTGTGTGTGTGTGTGCGTGTGTGTGTGTAAAATAAGAAAAAACTGGAGAAGCTGGTGGTCGTTCACCTACAATTTGTTTTCTCTCCCCACTCCTTCCACTTCGACTCTGTCAATCAATGAATCACTCACTGCCAAGCAAACAAACACATTCACAGTTCTCTGCAAGTTAAAATACAGGTGATTACAAGTTTTTGTTTGTGCCCCCATAAAAACAGGATTAAACTTCTTATGGAATTCTAATGACTAATCAAATGTTCTAGCTTGCTGAAATGTAGCCACAGCAGGCATTTTCCACAATCTTAAAGCTTACTTCCTTTCAATACTCCCAACTATTCTTTTTTTTTCCCTTTTGCAAAAATCGAGGTATAGTTTACATACAATAAAATTCATCTTTTGTTATATTAGTTCAATTAGTGTTGACAAACCACGAACAAAATCAAGATATATAACAGTTCCATCACCCTGCACACGTCCCTCATGCTGCCTCTTTGTAGTCAACCCCTGTCCCCACACTGCAGCTCCTGGCAACCACTGATCTATTTGCACATAAATGAAATTATACACCGTGTAGATTCTTTCACTTAGCATAAAGCACTTGAGTTTCATCCATTTTGCTATGGGAATCAGGGGTTTGTTCATTTTTATTGCTGAGTAGGATTCTACTTTATGGATGTACTATAATTTTTTAACCATTCACCAGTTTTAAGACATTTGGGTGATTTCCAGTTTTTAGCAGTTACGAATAAAGCTGCTATAAACATTTGCATACAGGTTTTTGTAAGAACATAAATTTTCATTTTACTTGAGTAAATACTTATCTCATAAAAGGCTTATACTTAGAATATATAAAGAACTCTGAAAACTCAATAATAGGAAAACAAATATTCCAACTTTTTAAAAAACAGTCAAAATATCTGAACAGACACCTCATCGAAGAAGATATATGGATGGCAAATAAGCACATGAAAAGATGCTCAACATCATTAACTGTTAGGGAAATTCAAATTAAAACCAAAATAATATACCACTGTGTACCTATTAGAATATTAAAATTCTTAAAAACTGACAATACCAAGTGCCAGCAAGGGTGCAGAACAATAGGAACTCTCAAACATTGATGGTAGAAATGCAAAATGGTACAGCCACTTTAGAAGACAGTTTAGCAGTTTCTTATAAAACCTTCCATACAATCCAGCAATCCCACATGTAGGTATTTACTCGAGTGTTTTCAATCACATTTTCCAGGATAGAAAGTTTTTTCTGCCTTCTTAATCGGAGTAGAGTGAATATAATCTAATTATTGTTTGATGACTTGGGTTTAGCATTATGAGCACTATTGGATTATACTGGGATCCTGCTTTCATGTCTGTCTTTCATAAAAAAGCTGTGTCTACTTTATACCACTTTATGTTCTAAGTGCTGGGAATACATATAGAGAGGCAAGATAGTTTCTGTCTTAAAGGTGGAGATACCCTCAAGGCTATTGTGGCCCACATGGCTATGTGCCCCTTCACTCAATGGCCTCTGACTGCTGATCTTTTCTCAGTTTTTGTATATGTATTTTAAAATTCTACTCCACCCTTGCATTCAAGCTTTTGGCTGTTCTTTCTCGTGATTCTCAGTGGACCTGCTGCTAATAGCCTTTCATCTAATTTGCTGTGAGACAGCAAGCCAGATAATGAAGTCTATTAGAATTGTGTACAAAATAAGGTTACTGATTAAAGTTAGAATCTGACTGCCTCTCCTGATGCTTCTCCTACAGGGTAAAGTCCATGGTCTTGATGATAGCTATTTTGACCTCCTAAAGGCCTTCTTTATTTCCTTCTAGGTTCTGAACATTTTCCAGAAAAGCCAGTTAAGATTGCTGGAAGTTTATACTACAGATAAGGGGAATCTTACCACAGTTTACATCCATTTAATATAATCTGCTGAAATCTTTGTTTTAGCTACATGCTGTGCAGAAGGAAAGTGAGCTTTATAATCTAAGGGGACTAGGTTTGCATAGACTTAATGTAGTTAGCAACAGAACAATAGAGAACAAGGCATTAACCCAAAGAGCAAAAGCAAGGCCTGTTAGAACAAGTAAATGAGTGAAGATAAAATATATGCCAAGTTCTACCTCCTACACTCAAAAGCCTCTATTTCTCACGGGGACTACTGTATTTCAAAGAAAGTGAAAATTTTTTTAAAGTGTGCATATCCCATTTTCTATCCATCTTGAAGGGAAAGCCATTAAGGACAAGCATCAGCATTTCACTACAATGTGCAATTGTCCACCTAGATTTGAATGGCTTTGTGATCTCACAGAGGGGCTGAATTACAACTAAAATTTAGCAGTAGAAACAGCTGTTCTAATGGATGCTTTTTTTTCTCTCTCCCATCTTGTTAGAGAAGAGTAAATCTTTGGAAATTAAAATTAAAATAAAGAACCCACTTACCTTCTAAAACAACCTCTGCTCTACCAAACCCAATAGGATCTTCCATTGTCTTCTTTTTAAAAATTTGGCAGGTTTTGGGCAAGGTCTGCTAGAAAAGGGAATGTAAGGTTCATCTTTGCTTTGTGCCAAATACATTGTCTCAAATACATCAGCAATTTCCATTCCAAAGAAGGGTTCAGTCACTTGCTGAATAAAATAATTTTCCACAGCACAGGAAATGAGGAGATTGGATATTCTATCAGATGGGCAACTGAACAAACAGGGCTCCAGGTGGCTAATGTCACAGGGATGAAGGCACCCAGGGGAATAAGGAGGCTTTGGGGTTTCAATGGCCTTCTCTTCATCAACATCCAACACGACGTAATTACATTTCCACCACGATAGCAGGACTTTTCCAACCATCCCCCAGATAATAATCTATTCTAATGCAATGTGATTTCTTTAGAAGGACACAATTTATTGTGATACTGAGCTATTTATTTCCTTCCTTTCTGTTAATTATCTCTCTTTAACCTTAGTCTTTTTTTTAAAAAAAGAATCTCTCTTTTTCTTGTGTAGTTCCAGCCAAAGGTGCCAGACTAAAGGAAATGGACCCCTGTTATTTCTATGAAAGACTTTAAAAGGTTGAGAAAATTATTTTGTCAGTTTCATTTTAATTAAAATTGACTATGCTATTTTGCCATCTGAGAAACATCATTTTCAAGTTCTGCTTCTGACGTAATTACATGTTTTTTAAAAAAAATCTCTAAATGACTTTGTGTCAGCCAAGTGACTTATAGCATTCACCACTCATAAAAAATGGTTCCTTTCTGTTATCTGCATTTGGGTAGCTCTCTATGCAACATCAAGTTCATTTAATTGAATAACATAATATTTGATACTTGGGGGAGCAACCATATTCTTTGCTAGGTTGAGCACTCTACTGGTCACAGCAAACCTTCTTCAAAATCTTTAAATCATATTAAGGAAATAGTGCCAGTTAAGTGTGATCATATAATAACACTGTGGTTCTGTTTTTGTTAAGAATCCTTATATTTTAAGGACACATATGAAATGATGGTATATCTGGGATTTGCTTCAAAATAATATGAGGAAGTGCTCACTTCGGCAGCACATACACTAAAATAATATGGGGGAGATGGGCATGAGATTAAATGAGAGTGGCCATAAGGTGACTATTGCTGCAGGAGAATGGTGGTTACATGAGGAGTTGTCATATTACTCTGTTTACTTTTGTATGTTTAACATTTCCCATAGTAAAAAGGTAAAAACCTGTAATCACTCTAATGTCTAAAAAAGTATCAACTCCTTTCTCCCTGTTCCCACTCATGTAACCTGTGCACCAATCAGACTGAACTACTGGCAATCCACTGAACATACTGGGTATATTACCCTTTCTGGATTTTAGCACATTTGCTCCCCTCTGCCAGAAATGTCTTGCCTTTCCCAACTCTGTCTCTACCTATCAAATTCCATCCAGTCCCATATCTAATGCCACTTGTTCCATGAAGACTTTCATTACTATCACATCAAAAATAAAATAAAATCTCTCTCTATCATAGTCCCTTTGTGTTGTCTATTTAATTATTAAATGATTACTTCATTAAGTGAGGCATAAGCTTAGTGGTAAATTGTTCACAGAAAATAATAATTTGGTGTGGTTAAGTATCAAAATGGTATTACAGGCCAGGCGCGGTGGCTCACGCCTGTAAGCCTAGCACTCTGGGAGGCCGAGGCAGGTGGATCGCTCAAGGTCAGGGGTTCGAGACCAGCCTGAGCAAGAGCGAGACCCCGTCTCTACAAAAAAAGAGAAAGAAATGATCTGGACAAATAAATGTGTGTGTATATATATATATATATATATATATATATATATATGTGTGTATATATATATATGTGTGTGTGTGTGTATATATATATATATATATATATATATAAAATCAGCCGGGCATGGTGGCACATGTCTGTAGTCCCAGCTACTTGGGAGGCTGAGGCAGAAGGATTTCTTGAGCCTAGGAGTTTGAGCCTAGGCTCCCAGCCTAGCTGTGAGCTAGGCTGATGCCACAGCACTCTAGCCCGGGCAACAGAGCAAGACTCTGTCTCAAAAAAAAAAAAATGGTATTACATCAAAATTTTATTGAATATTTACTTTACAAACAGCACTGTGATCTATTCTTGGAGCATTATATAGAGAATGGGATTAGGTCCCAAGTTAGATATATCTGCACTTAACTTTTAATCAAGGATTCAAATGTTGGAAGGGAAAGCATGACACTATCAATAGCATTTACTAGGTGCCCATCAAAAAATGAGACTGCTCAAACACTAGTCATAACCATTTGCACAGACACAGTTTCTATCACTCCAGGGCTTTCAAACTAAGCCTCAAAACAAAGTGCTTCCTCAGTATACAAAAAGTTGGCCCTCTGTATACACAGGTTTTGCATCTTGCAAGTACTGTATTTTCATTCTGAATTTGGTTGAAAAAATCCACATATAAGTAGACCTGCACAGTTCAAATCTATGTGGCTCAGGGGTTAACTGCAGATGTAGATGGGCCAGACCCAGATAGACAATAAAAGTGCTCATATTTCAAAAGTAAGCATATTTGACATGGGAAATTTTCTCATGATACGATATTAAGAAAAGAGCAGGATACTAAACCATATATACAGTATGATCCTAGTTTTTCAAAGAGCAAAGAAGCTGTGTTTCTATATATGCATAGAAAAAAAGAAAAAAGAATTACAAAAAAAAGTTAACAATGGTTAGCTCTAGGTGATGGAATAAGAGGTAATTTTTCTTTTTGCTTTTTGGTATCCCTAAATTTTTTACAATGAGCAACTATATTTACATAATCTGGAGGAAATGATGATTTTAAAGTATATTTAAAAAATTAAATCATTGCCTCATGTCTTATACCAAATGGATTAAATATTTAAATATGAAATACTGGAACGATAAAAATATTAGAAGAAAATATGAACACATTTTTTAATAATTTTCGTATGGGAAACATCTAACCTAGAAGCCATAAAAGCAAAGATTGATAAATTTGACTATGTAATCTAAATAATTATTACATCACAAAAAAATGATTATCAGGAAATCAAAAGCCAAAATGGAAAAAATAGCAGCACACTCCACAGACAAAGGGCTAGTTTCCTTAATTTATAAAGCATTCCTACATATCAATAAGACTAAGGCAAAGAACACAATTAAAAACTAGGCAATGAATAAAAAAAAAAAACTAGGCAATGGATAAGTATAGGTAATTCACCAAAAACAGGAAATACAAATTTCTCTTAAACACGCGAAATATGTTCAATCTCATAAGAGAAATGTGCAAACTAAATGTAGAACACATATATCTACAAAATATATCAGATAAAGAAACATGAACTTGATAACACATTCCCCTGCAAGAGTATGGAGAAATGGGCACTCTCATATGTTGCTGGTGGGATTAATGATTATTTTGATCTCAATGGAGACAATTTGGCAATTTCTATCAAAATTAAAAATGCATCTACCCTTTGACTCAGCAATTTCCTTTCTGGAGATTTAACCTACAGATATACTCCCACATGTGCAAAAAGACTATTACAAAGATAGGCATTAGAGCAACGTTTATAATAGCAAAAGATTGGAACCATCTAGATGTCCATCAACAAATTATAATTCATCTATATATTGAATCAGGCATTTCTACATGTACTGATATCAACTACCTCCAAAATGTTAACTAAAAAATAGTTGAGTGTAGATGAGTGTATAAAGTATATTATTATTTGTATTATATAAATGCTTAAAGTATTTTTGGAAAATAAACACAAAATTGGTAATACTTATTGCTCTAGGGAAGGAAATTGAAATGCTGGGGTTGGGATAGGAGGAAATTTTTCACTTTTGAGGTTTTTTAGAAATGTATTTATTTTTACTGTTTGGGTTTTGCACCATGTGTATGTATTACTTATTACAAAATATTTAAAAGTGATAAAAGATCACTAAAACAAGTAGATATACAGAAGGATAATGGCTCAAAATATCCTTGTCTTAACAAGCTTTGGATCAGTGTATGAAAGTTTAAGCCTGCTGAAGAAGGGCAAGATCACTGATTCATTTGAATACAGAATATTAATATCTTAAAGTTAAACAAAGATGATCTGAAAGTATCTGTAAGTTAGGAGGGAAGAAAATCCACAGTCCTACAAAATATACAATAAGAAACATTCAATAAGACTCATGAATAGAAAAAGATAAAAAACTTAGAAAGTTACACTGTACTTTAAGAAGGCATATAAGTATGTTATCTAAAAAGATCTAGGACACTAATGACACTGAGGTGTAATAAGAAGAATTAAAGATGTAACACTAAGAATTCAGCTTTCCACTGTATTGGGCATAGACATAATCTTATTAAAAGCTCTGGCCCAGTGTTTTGATCCAGGCTCTGTGTCTACAACCAATGGCCAGTCTGTGGCAATTTGTGATCAGGCATGCCATGAAAGAATCTGTGACTACTTTTATGCCCTAGGAATCAACCCAGCACGTGTGCGTGCGCGCACTCACACACACACCACAGCTCAGCAAGAAGTGCTTTCCTTTTTTTGTTGTTTTTGCTTCTCGTTGCTTTTTTGCTCTCTTGACCCCAGTGCCATGCTCATGAGTCATCTTACGACATCATTGACTTTAACCTTTGTTATTTATGATCTTTATTACAGTCTAACAGCTCTAACCCTTCTCTGCTCCCATACCAGACCCACCCATTCTGCCCCAGGAGCAAACCGAAAGAAATGCAACTTAAAGGGGGAACTGCAGTCAATCAGAATCATGCCAATCAGTTTGAGAACAGTGAGCTGACAGGATCTAGGGAAAATGACTTCAACCTTCTAAATAAGTAAGCGAAATATTACTCAAGGCACAATGGCTTCTCTCACACGAACACTAAGAAGGCAGCCAGAAACAGGTACAAGGAAGGGCCACAAAAGTTACCTAACTTACACTCAAAACCAATAAAGCAAATTCCTTTGTGGTAAGTAGGCTGCTGAGCAGCTTTCTAGGTGAGGTGTTGTTTGAAAGTGCAAAAAGTACAGATTAAGCCACAGGACACTGGGGAATACCCAGAATACTCTCTGCAGGCCACCATAAGCTATTTAAAAAAGCTGGCAACATTTCATTTGGCCTCATGAGAATACAGACTAACTATAAATGTTGACCTACATATTCCAAAAACAAATCATTTGAAATATATATTGCATCTTGCCTGCCTTTAACATATCGGTTATTATTTCGTTTCTACAATTGTTTGCTTTTCAATTTCATCAGCAGTGCTACCTGAGTAGACGGCTAAAGCAATCAGTAGGAGCCTTGACATTGTCTCTCCTGACATCTAGTGGATGGATACCAGATACGACAGTAACTAACATTTTCAAAGGATCAGTTTGGGGTAAAGTGAATCTCGAGTCAGTTTCTCTCTCTCTCTCCCTCTCTCTCTCTCTCTCTCTCTCTCTCTCATGCTTTTAAAAAATGATCAAAGATCTTCTGATCATGTTTCAAGGTAGAAAGCAAGATTAAATAACCCCTACCGATGGAGGAGAATTACACATATGTACTGGTCAGGCTTATACCCACCAAATGTCTATGTTTTTCTCTTTTTTCTTAGGATGGCCCCATAATTCCACAGACTCTCTTTTTTCAGGCATCCAAAACAGCAAGGCCTGATGATCAAAGGCATGTGTTCCTTATTTATTTTCTGTTGTTGCTATAATGAACCATCATAAACTCAGTGGCTTAAAACAATACACATTTGTTATCTTACACTTCTGGGGGTCAGAAGTCCTAAAAGAAAAAAAAAATCAAGGTGTCAGCAGGACTGCATTCCTTCTGGAGACTCTAGGGGAGAATCCAGTTCCTTGCCCTTTCCAGCTTCTAGAGGCCACCCATATTCCTTGGTTCCTGGCTTCATTGCTCCATCTTCATATTTCAAGATACATATCTTAGTCAGTGACCCAACCTTCAGTGAAATGGCAGTATTTGCTTGTCTTGGACCAATGTCCAGCTTATAGTGATCAATTAAATTATAGGGACATTCCTGGGGGTGGAGGCAATGTTCTGCAATAGAACATGAACTTTAGTCCCTAGAAGCTGTGTTTTTTACTTGGTAGTTTTTGAGGTATACAGGGCATTATGCTGGGGTTCAGAAAAATCCGGCTCCTGTTTTTAGATCTTCTACTTAACTGGGCACTTAGATGAAGTATACAATGGCCTAACTGCCGCATAAAGATACCGAGAGAATTGCTGCCTAACTCCCAATCTCTCCCCTAATTATTTCTTTTGTTCCCAGCTTTGAGGGATAATTAACAAATACAATTGTATATATTTAGATTGTACAATGTGATGCCTTCCCTAATTATTTCTTGATGCCTGAATTTGAAGGAAAAAAGGTATGGTACAGGAAACCATTTATTCAATAAATGGAGATGAGACAACATAATAATCCTGGAAAAAGATGACATTGAACCTCAATGCAAATAAGAAAATTACCTATATAAGACTCTTTCCTATAAACATATTTTGATAAGTCAGAGGAAGAAGATAGTCTGAATGCCTGAAGGGCCAGAGGCTTGAAGATCTGGTGGGGGAGAGGCCAGGAGCACTCATGACCAATGGTCTCATTCATGAAAGTGCAGTTGGCTGGCTCAGTGTAAGGAAGTGTTTTGTTTTGTTTTGTTTTGTTTTAGGATCTTCAGAAATGTTATGACAAGCACAAAAACTTTATTGCTACAGAGATAGCAACTCTGAAGAGGAATCTCATATGAGGAGACATTTACTTGCCTCTCGAGGAAGTCCCTGACACAAGTCTACAATCCTTTACCCCTCCATTGCGTTCCTTTTCAGCAATGCAACACTAGGGATAAAAAAGAATGCTGTGCCCTTCAACCAAAGGGGAAAGAAGTGTGGTCTAGGCTCATCCAAGGGGACCAGAGCAGCCACGCACAGATAGAGCCAGAGTTTGTGGCAAAGTTGGAGAATGACAATCAGGAAGGCCAAGTTACTGGTCCCATTATAAGAAAAAGTTGACTTCTGCAGAACAGGAGGCTGTCACTGAATAGAGCTTTGGGCAAAGCCTAATCAAAACAAAAGCTGTGAGTCACGCCTGCTGAAGTGAAGTCAATATGGAGATAGAGGAAAGAGGGACATTTCACTCTTTCCTTGGCATGCCATTTAGTAAATAAGTGTGACAATGGCCTAAAAAGCAATATTCCTTCCCCAAAGCCTAATGCTTCCCAAGACGCAAGGGTAAAAGCTTCAAAAGCACAAAAAATCTTTAGCCACTTCAAGGGAGAAAACTCCACTTTGTAAACAGTCTAAAAGGTTTTTAAACCTTATTGGGACCTGAATTCTAGGATAATTTAAATGGGAGAAATCATGGTCTCAGCTTATCCAACTCTTTTATAGGCCAACAGTCAGGCCCATTAGTGTGAGAAACCAATCAACATTGAGTAGGCAGAATGGATTCCGTCTGCACTATTTATTCCTCATCATGTTATTCATTATTAAACAAACAATTACTAACTCTACAGTCCAGGAACAGAGCTGGATCTCTGAGGTGAACAAATTGCTGTGAAGGGACATTCATTCCAGGACAGAAGGACATTCACAAATACAGTAAAAAGCAGTAAGTGCCATAAAAGCAGTATGAAGGATGTGCTGCTACACAATGTCAGACAAAGCAGAGATTATTTCTGCCTTGGGAAAGGATCGAGGGAGAGACGTGGGAAGCTTAACTCAAGAGGAAGTTGCATTTGAGCTGGAACTTTGAAGAGTGAGAACACTTTGTGTAAACAGGGTTTATTCTTTTTTATGGTTTTACCTACTTACTTCAGTGACTGTAGTTCTGGCCCAGCCCCATTACTTAGTCCACTCTGCTAACCACACATGCTTATAGCAGTCAGTTCTCCTCCCCTTAGTCTGTTCACACCTGCTAACTGTTACTGCCAGCTTCCCTGGCTCTCACCCGCCTCACGTCTTGCCTATTTGTTTCTTAATGCTTAAAATCACCTGTTGCAACAGGAACCCTTTGGTCCATTAGGATGATAAGTGATGCAAGCTGCTTGTGCCAACACTCAACATTCCCCTTTGACAAGACAGAAGTTTGTCTTGCATCAGACAAAATTTCTGTGACTGAAGAAAAGTTGATAGGAAAGAGGCAACAGGCAAAACTACCTCAAAAGGCAACAACTACCCCCTCCCCCCTCTAAAAGAAGGAAAAAAAGAGAAGAGAGGAAAGGTCCTTGCTCCATTCTAGACATAGAATCCTGTAAAAATTGAGTAAGGATAAAAATACTTTTCTACATTTTGGGATGCCCAAGTCAAGAGTAGCAGTTTAATCAATTACCAAATACATATGATAAATACTTAAGCAAACATCATTTCACCCTGCAAGAGGTCTGGTTTATTTACTTATTTATTTATTTTTAATTTATTTATTTACTATTTATACTCCACTTGCTTCTAAAAGGATTTAATACAATTCATAGTAAAAAAAATGCATAGATACATGTGCCAAAGATGATGAAAATAAAGCTATAACATACATATATCAAATCTCTAATAGAGATAGGAAAAAAAAATTTATCAGGAACCAGGGATGAAATAACTACTGCAATTGAGCAGTCAGTTTACTTCTGAGCATTCTGAGGGCCAAGACCAACCAAGCCAAGCCAAACAAACAAACAAAAATCCATAGCTCTTACTGTCTCAACAACTCTCATTCTTCCATAGAAACGAACTTTTTCCTGGTATTAAATTCAAGACGGCATTTCTCATAAGAGTTGTTAGTTGAAAGACAATGACTATTATAACCATTTTCAATAAATTATTCTCTGAAAGATACAGAATTGCTTTGTGTGACCATTTATTATGCTAATTTTCAATAAAAGTCAGAGATATTATGTTCAACTGTATTTAAAGAACCTGAGGGAGTATATGCTTAGCATCTTAGTTGCTGTCTCTCAAATATCTTCAACTATTCTTTGACAGAAGTGGACCAGAAGTCATTTCAAGATGGAGCTCTCTGGTGAGTGCCTCAAACACAATATTTGGGGAAGGGGTCAGTATGCCTGTGTAACAGATAGGTGGAAACCAAGGTAGTTAAAATCAAGGAGCATGATATGCATTTTATGATTGATACAGCTGGTTGGCAGGACCAACTTCTGTGGGTATGTATTTTTCCCTTTTTTAGCAAGAGTGGCCATTCTGCTTAAAATGTTAAGCAAAACTAGAACCTCCCAGGACAAGGCTGTGTGTACTACGTGTGCCCTGAACTTTCCTACCTCTCTCTCCCACCAGATTTTGCCTATCCTATTTTTGTCAGTGCAATTCTGCATATTAACAGTTATCCTGTAAAAAATAGTTTTAGTTCCATAATAAAGATTCAAACAAACAGATAACTTGCAGGACCATGTCAAAAGGAGTCAGAAGACAAATTGAAATGTCCCAACATCCAGAGATGGGACAATTTCAGTATTAATCAGTATCTCCATAAAGCAGATTTCAATGTATTACCACAAAATAAAACTACAATCAACATCCTAACCCCGAAGTAAGATAGCTAGGAGAATCTTAGTTTCATTATTTCCTACCTTAGCAATAGACATTCAGCTTGACCTTGAGAAGTGACTAGACTGCAGGGCTTCCTGTTGAGCAGTGTTTCCTATCAATGGAGGTAGAATACAGAGCGCAAACAGCAGTGGTACAACAAGCAGATGGTACAGGGATGGTAGGGCCAATTGTTTATACTGTGAATGAAATTTAACAATGATTCTGTTGACTCATATCCCCGGCATTAGTTTGAGGTCTCATTCCTATATCCTACCTTGCCTTTCAGTCTACCAAATGGAAAAGAAAGTTGGACCCATTCCACACACCACAAACCAGGATAAATTCCAAATGGATGAGAGATTTCAATGTAAAAATAGAAACCATTTGTTAAGGGAGGGAAGGGCACGCCTTTAACCTGCATTTGGGGAAAGCAAAGACATAAAGTGTAACTAGAATGTGTGTACCCTCAAAATATCTTGGAAAAATTAAAAAAAAAAAAAAAAGAAGTCATACAGAGTTATTATGCGCCCACATAGTTGCCCCTTTTTTCTGTTGTGTCCTTTTCACATTCCTCCTTAGAGGAAAGGATAATGGAGTCCAAGCACAATAGATGTATTCCATCTATCAGCAAAAAAGAATCTTTGTATTCTTATAATTAAAACAAAACAAAACAAAACAAAA
>CAUYSK010037497.1:0-10211 GCA_963575035.1 Avahi laniger
TGTCCAATTAATTTCTTTCTATTTTTGGTAGAGATGGGGTCTCACTCTTGCTCAGGCTGGTCTCGAACTCCTGAGCTCAGAACGATCCGCCCACCTCGGCCTCCCAGAGTGCTAGGATTACAGGCGTGAGCCACTGCGCCCAGCCTTAGTGTCCTTAATTTATATATGAGCAAGTAGCTGCTTAAGAGGGTGGGTTCATGATAGTCCGTACAAACTAGTGTCTTGCATATCATCACTGAGCATTTCCTATTCACCCACCTCTGAGCTGCCCTTACCACAACGCTGAGAATCGTGTCTATATGGCTATACTTACATGATTGGAACTCTGAGGTGTTTGTGTTTAGGAGGGAGGGGTGGAATATTAACAGAAGTTTCTTACCCTAGAAACTTCTCAATCTGAAGTGAACCCATCTGTGTAGGACTTGACTCAAGGAGCAGATAGTATATATGGTGTTGTGCAAGTTGCCTTGCTATTGGCTGTATTCCCAGCTCTGAGTGGCATTAGTCCATTTGGGTCAGTGAGGTGCTGTTTGGTGACCTGGTTAATGGTCAGGGAAAGTGTGCTTATGTTTTGAAATTTGAGATTTATACAGGCTGCCTGTGAAATTTTGTCATTATGTCATGGTCATACTTCTTAAATTGAGAATCCCAAAGCTTGGTTTAGTTGAGGGTTGGGAACTTTAGAATCTCAAGTTCTTAAAAATTTCTGAAAGTGGGTTTTCTATTCATCTTAAAGAAATTAAATGAAAGAATAATATTTTAAGAATATTTATACACACGAACTCTCAAGTTCTTAAGTTTTGAAACTAGATTTCCCGTTCATTTGAGAAATAGAGAAAGCCTTACTGTTTTAAAGAATGTGTGTGTGTGTATGTTGTATGTGTATGAACTTTTTGGGGGCCTATTTTAAAATCTGGGGTTGCATGTTTATTAAAGTTATACATACATGTATATATTTAAAGTTAGAAAATACAGACCTATTTGGAAGCCTTGGTAGGCAATTTCATGTCATACCTTAAACTTTCCAGTGTGCTGGAGGGCTCTGTGCATGACTAAAGTGCACAGTTAGTAATTTTTGTAAGAACTTTTATCTTGCTCTTGTATTTTCGCCCAAATGTTTCAGTGTATACAGCAAGCATAAAAACTGCTTAAGAGGATATTGAAATGTAATTAGCATCTATCTCCAAATCCTTAAAAGTGCTTGGAATGTATAGGAGGGATAGTTAGAGACATCAAGGCTCAGAGGAGACTACCAGTCCAAGAGCACTTTACCCCATGTAAAAGTGAAAGGGTAGTGAGTGATTAAAAAGAAAAAATTATGGATTTTAGATTTCAGCTGTTATAGGAGTAGCTTGACTTAGTTCACTGTGTTAGTGCCAGTACCTACTGAATTGTTAGAATCTACTGCTCTTCTATTAGAGCTACAAGTATGTGCGGTCATGATGTAGAAATGTATATGAAGTAACTTACTTTAAGATATTTTTCCCCGTCATGCTGTTTCCAGGTCCTTCATGATGAGAGATTTTGGGGTGCTGCTTTCTCCTCCGTGTAGTTGATAGTTTGGGTGGTGAAGAGATGGCCGACAGTGTAAAAACCTTTCTCCAGGACCTTGGCAGGGTAAGTACATCTTGTTCCTAGGAATTCATTCTTGACCTTTTTGCTGAATTGATCACCTCTGTGATCAATGAGCATAGGAGCATGCTCATCTTCATAGCTCTTCCTATGAGCTTCTTCAATGAGTTATATACGCTGGTCATATTGAAATGCTCAAGAAACTTATACCTTAGCATGAAGACACAAACAAAAAAATGTATTATAGTTTATTGAGTGCTACAATAAATTTACGTCCAAAGCAGAGTGGTAGGTAGCTGTTTTGCACCCATGTTAATCAAGATTGGTTCAGGCAAGAATTGTCAATGGATGTTAAATCTAGGATGGAGACCTTGATGAGCAGGATATTTGCATGGTCTCAGAAGTGTCTCCCCACAGATTGCTTATTAGTTGCAAGAGGAAAAATTTGGAGAAAAAATGGAAAAGCTGAATGTTACCTTGATTAGGTATGTAAAATCATCACCAACAAGGGTAAACAGCTGTCATGGGCCTCTTGATATGATACCTTGAAGGGCACACCATCACCTCTGTGACATTCCTGCCACAAAGTGCTTTCTTTGCATCTAATTGTGAGGAAACAAACCTAAGATGAGGGAATTCCATAAAATAATTGGTCTGTATTCTTCAAAAAGAAAGACAAAGGGTAAGGAACTATTGCCGATTTAAGGAGACTAAAGAGATCTGACAACTAAATGCAATATGTGACTCTGGACTGAGCTCATTTTTTTTTTTTTTTTTTGAGACAGAGTCTCTGTTGCTCTGGCTAGAGTGCCATGGCATCAGCCTAGCTCACGGCAACGTCAAACTCCTGGGCTCAAGCGATCCTCTGGCCTCAGCCTCCCGAGTAGCTGCGACTACAGGCTCAGGCCACCATGCCCGGCTAATATTTTTCTATATATTTTTAGTTGTCCAGCTAATTTCTTTCTGTTTTTAGTAGAGACAAGGTCTCGCACTTGCTCAGGCTGGTCTCAAACTCCTGAGCTCAAAGGATCCACCCACCTCAGCACTCCCAGAGTGCTAGGATTACAGGCGTGAGCCACGGCGCCCGGCCTGGACCGAGAGCTTGAGTAAAATGCTATAGAGGGCATTATTGGGACAAATGGTGAAACTGGAATATGGACCACAGATTAAAGTATTTCAGTATTAAATTTCTTGAATTGATAACTACCCTGTGGTTATGTAAAAAAATATTGTTCTTAGGAAACAAACACTGAAGAATTAAAAATAAAGGGACTTGATGTAGCAACGTAAATGATTCAGAAAAAATGTGTGTGCATATATTAATGATGATTGTGGCAAAACATTAAACTAGTGAATCTGGACAAGAGAGATTTGGAAATTCTCTGTTATTCTTGCAACTCTTCTGTAAATTGCAGTATTTTAAAATTTAGAAAAAAAATTAAAAGGTCCTTTGTATAACAAAATAAATACGATGGTTTTTACTTTACTATATGTAACTTTGGAAAGTCTTCTCTGATCTGTAATTTTCCTTTAAAAATAATATCCTTGTCTGTAGGGAATCAAAGACTCCATATGGGGTATTTGTACTATCTCAAAGCTAGATGCTCGAATCCAGCAAAAGAGAGAGGAGCAGCGACGAAGAAGGGCAAGTAGTGTCTTGGCACAGAGGAGAGCCCAGAGTATAGAGCGGAAGCAAGAGAGGTAAGGAGTGCAGGCTGATGTCAATGTCCAAGGCAGGGAGGACTCTACATACATAATGACTTGAAGTTTCAAGTTTTTTTGTGCTTTCTCCAAGAAAAAAGTTAGAGGTGATTTCCTCCCTACAGTGACTTAAACTAGACTCTGACAATAATCCCTGCTTGGAACTTAAACTAGGGTCTACCAATAATCCTTGCTCAGAATAGTGTTAAGAAAAAAAAATCAGAATGATGAATAGAGAACCACAAAGTAGTATTTGGTTTGTTGGATACTTCTAGGGGAGCCTATGTGGATTTATTTATTGATAAAAGAGCCCCAGCCTAGACTTTCTCTTAATTTTCTCCAACTGGAGATTTTAGAAAATAATTTAAAAAAAAGATGATTCCCCAGAAATATTTTTAGCCTTTTCTCATTAACTGACATTATAACACTGGGAGAACATTAAGTGCAACAAAGTAACATGGTACCAACAAAAGGTATGAAATGGAGACCTACTGAATGACAACTGGGAAATAGCCTATATGCCTTATAAGCTAAATATGTGTGGTCTTTTTCAGTGAGCCACGTATTGTTAGTAGAATATTCCAGTGTTGTGCTTGGAATGGTGGAGTATTCTGGGTAAGTTCTTTCCCCTCATATTCCAGGTGACTTATAAGCTTTTTCAAATTGTTGCTAGATTGATAGTTCTCAACTATTTTCTTAAAAGACTGAGACAGAGAGCTTTCACCTGCTGATATATGCTTAGGAATATAACTCAGGATTCTATACATAGATAGCCCTGAATACATACTCTGTTGCTTGGGCTACAGTGCAGTGGCATCATCATAGCTCACTGCAACCTCAAACTCCTGGGCTCAAGCAATCCTCCTGCCTCAGCCTCCCGAGTAACTGGGACTACAAGCATGCACCACCATGCCCGGCTGATTTTTTCTATTTTTAGTAGAGATAGGGTCTCATCATGTTGCTCAGGCTGGTCTCAAGTTGCTGGCCTCAAGCAGTCCTCCTGCCTCAGCCTCCCAGAGTGCTAGGATTACAGGCATGAGCCACCATGCGCAGCCTATATACTTTTATTATTTTTTTTAAAAATGACTCATTCATCTGCACTCCCACTGCTTCACTTGATGAGCCTTAAAAAAAAAAATGACTCACAGATTTTAGTATTGTTATAGGTAATAATTTCTCTTGACATAGTCTGGACATTTTGGCTAAGAGCAACTATGGGGACCAAATGGGAAGAGCAGATGCTACTGGACAAGAGCAAGTTTCTCCCTCCTTCTGGTCATAGTGATTGGCTAGAATTGATTACTATCGAAACCCATGGCAGAAAAGGTTGCCTACAATTAACTGAGAACCAACATAGGCTTAAGTGAAATTTGGGTACTTTGAAGAACAGGTAGTTAATATTTCCTTTGACTGAGAATTCAGTGTAATTCAACTCATCTTAATCTAAACATTTCACAGATGTTTTTGGATGTTAGCTTTAGATTTAATTAGTAAGCATTACTTTGTACTTAGCATTCAGGCCAAAATATAGGCGTATACTATTAATATTTGAAATGTTCTTTGCCCCCCAAAAGCTTCACTGTTTTATAGCCACTATCAGTTTTGTACCTCTCAACTGGAGTATTGGGAAATAGAAACAGGTCCAATTTTAGTGCTTTTTCAGGGTCCTGATTTATAGAAGTTACTCTCATGTAAAATCATTACACTGAAACTTGAAATGGTTGTTTTAAAGAAAGGCTTTTGATGTGTACCTTGTTGTTTCTTTTCTTTAGTTTAGTCTCCTCTTATTTTATCGAGTGTTTATTCCTGTGCTTCAGTCAGTAACAGCCCGCATTATCGGTGAGTAAAATGTATACCTTGCTTTTTGTTGTCTGCTGGGGATGGAGGTGGGAGATGTTACTAGTCTTCCTTGGTTTACTGAACATTTCCTGTGCACCAGGAGCTTTAGATGTTTTTAACTCAGACTTCCTAACAACCCTTTGAGATGGGTACTCTTCTATCCATTTTGTGAATGAGAAAATGAAAGTTAGTTACCCAGGTTAAACCACTAGTAAGTGGCAGAACTGGGATTTAAACCCAGGTGGTTTCCTGCAAATCGTATACTGGTAATCACTGGCATCTCAGTCATCACCATGTATGCAGGTTTGTTTTAAGATCAGCAGCACATATTTATGGTTACTCTGAATTGGAGCTGTGGCCAGAATGTGGTGTGTCTATTACGAATTAGACTCTTTGAGCTAGGTATAGTGATTTGCTAACAAGAAAGAAAGATGTGGGGTTGGTGAGGGAAGAATAGTCCAAAAATAGAAGTTCCATATTTGGTCTTCTGTTTTTCCATTTCTCCAGTTAATCTAATAACTTGTTTCCCCCTTTCTTAGGTGATCCATCACTACATGGAGATGTTTGGTCATGGCTGGAATTCTTCCTCACATCAATTTTCAGTGCTCTTTGGGTGCTGCCCCTGTTTGTGCTTAGCAAAGTTGTGAATGCCATTTGGTTTCAAGTAGGTCCAGAGCAGAATGGAGTCTGGGTAGTTACAGCATGATGGGTTGACAGGTGACAAGTTTCCGTCTGTGAAGTTAGTGGCCATGTGGGGACCTATTTTTCAGACTTGACCTTTCTTGGCCAAGAAGCCAGTGGGTGATGTTTGTGTTCATCTCATTGCTAGATGTCTGGGGGCTTTTCTTACCTGGCAGTTCTAGTGGCAGAGCAGTGGCCTTAGCTTTGGGGGTGGATATCAGAGCCATTTAATTAATGTTTTGCTGTATATTCTCTGTTGCAGGATATAGCTGACCTGGCATTTGAGGTATCAGGGAGGAAGCCTCACCCATTTCCTAGTGTCAGCAAAATAATTGCTGACATGCTCTTCAACCTTTTGTTGCAGGCTCTTTTCCTTATCCAGGTGAGACTGGCCTTTGGGAAAGTGGGCAGGTTTATTTATTTATTTTTTTTATTTCAGCATATTATGGGGGTACAGATGTTTAGGTTACGTATGTTGCCCTTGCCTCCCCCCCCAAGTCTGAGTTTCAAATATGTCCATACCTCGGGTGATGCGCATTGCACTCTTCGTGTATGTATACACCCGTCCCCTCTCCCCCCTCCCCCCTGCCCAACATCCAATAGATGTTATTCTTATATGTGCACTTATGTGTTGATCAGTTAATACCAATTTGATGGTGAGTACATGTGGTGCTTGTCTTGGCAGGTTTATTTTTAAAAAAAGTTTCACTAGAGGGAACTTCACAAAGACAGGGTATGATGTTTATACTGGGGTATACGTGCTTTGTGGGAGGTAATGATTTTTAAATCATTTTTTCATGGAAACAACAAAAGAATTTTTTAAAATTGTAAAATTAATAAGAAACATGAATTTACGTACTTTTCCCTGCCACCCTGAGTATTCTCCACTTTGCTGCTTTTCAGAAACTTGAGAAGCATCTAGGAAGCTATCTCAGACAGTGATTATTGGAGGGTGGTGGGTGAATGGTGTTAGGTCTCTGAAGCTTCGCAATTAAGATTTGCCATATTTGTTCTTCAGGGAATGTTCGTGAGTCTCTTTCCCATCCATCTTGTTGGTCAGCTGGTTAGTCTCCTGCATATGTCCCTTCTCTACTCACTATATTGCTTTGAATATCGTTGGTTCAATAAAGGTAAGTCCATCTAAAGAAACCCAGAACATCAAAGCTTAGTTTGAAAATGCTACTACTTGCTAAGCAGACTTCTTAAGCTATTCAATAGTTAGGCCTGTGGCAAACTATCTTCGGAAGGAAGTATCCTCATTGGCAAGAGAGAGCTTACATTTGGCTTAGTGGGTTTAACCCTTAACTTTGAGGCTGGGGGATGTAGTGGTACAGCATTATCTTTTTGGTGTTTAATGTCATATAGCTCTGACTGGTGGTAAGATGGCATAAATGAGCCTGACTTCTAAATTAGGGCAATGAGATTGACATCAGCATTCAGATTCTTTTGGATCTGTTAAGAAGACCTTGGTATATTTATCCGGGTATGTGTGGTTGAAAGAGGTTAACTGATTTCTACAGGATGGCATCCTTTTTATTTAATATATTGCTTTGTTCCAAACTAATACTGACAAAGGGTTGCTAGTGCTGCAATTCTTAATTCACTTAGCCTATCAGCTTGTGATTACTGAATTACAAAAACTTTGCATACAAGCTTTATATCAGATTTGTTCAGTTCTAATTTATATGTTTTAGCTGTGTTCAAAATGATAGATCTGTACCTAAAAACTCAAGCCTCTCAAATAGTTTGTCTGTCATAGTTACTTAAACACTCTATTAAAAGGAAATATATCTAATTGTATTGGCTTCCTTCTTTTAGGAATTGAAATGCACCAACGGTTGTCAAACATAGAAAGGAATTGGCCTTACTACTTTGGGTTTGGATTGCCCTTGGCTTTTCTCACAGCAATGCAGTCCTCATACATTATCAGGTAATTTGGCTAGCGGGATTTGAAGGAAACAAGTAAAAATAAAAATTCACGTAGTGAGCACCTTTTATGTGCTTGATTCTATGCTATGCGTTCTGTATTCTTATTTGACCATCAGGAAACTTACAGGATTTTTCTCCTTGACAGAGTCACAGACATTTGTCAATTAGCATTAAAATGTAGTCTGCATATCCCATATTCTTCCTTCTATGTTGCCTCCTGGAGTAGTGTTAAACATGTCCAGTGTGAAATATCTTTTGTTGTTTCTGAAAGGTGTGTTTTATATATTAAGGTTTTATCGAACCGGGATGTTTACAGTGGAGGCAAAGGAATTTTGGGCTTCTAATCTCTCTTCCAAAGTCATGGCTTTTATGAAGGTGACTAATTCTTTTCTTTCTCTCTCTCTTTTTTAAACAGTGGCTGCCTCTTCTCTATCCTTTTTCCTTTATTCATTATCAGCGCCAATGAAGCAAAGACCCCTGGCAAAGCGTAGTAAGTATTAGCCAGTCAGTGAAGTTTTAGCTTTGTGAAGGATTGGGGTGGTAACACCACAATTATGTCAGTGAGACTTTTTTTTTTTTTTTTGTAAATAATCTCTTAACATTGTAGGAAAACCTTTACTATACAAGTTTGAAGAAAGAAAAACATTTCTGGAATATATCTCAAACTTTTCCCCATGATATGTACATGCTTGTATATTTCTAGAGTTGATCCTATTGTATATATTCTTAATATTTAACAATTCATTGAATATAAGGCACTTGTGAACATCTATAGTTAGCCTCATTTTTGTAAGAATGGCCAACTTTTTTTTTTTTTTTTAAGGCAAGCATGAAAATCAGGTTTATTGAGGAAAGAAAGGATTACAGGGCAAGAGCAAGATACAGGTTTATAGAGCGTGATACATACACCACAGATGACAGCTGGACCCATTGTCACAGCAAAGGGTGAGCAAAAGGAAGGCAGGAAAAAAAGAATGGCCAACTTTTAAAGTAGTGGGCTATATGGTTTGACCATATGAATTTATTGATAATGATCATAAATTTTTTTTTTTTTTTGAGACAGAGTCTCACTCCGTTGCCCTTAATAGAGTGCCATGGCATCAGCCTAGCTTGTAGCAACCTCAGACTCCTGGGCTCATGCGATTCTCCTTCCTCAGCCTCCTGAGTAGCTGGGACTACAGGCGTACACCACGATGCCTGGCTAATTTTTATATTTTTAGTAGAGATGGAGTCTCACTCTTGCTCAGGCTGGTCTTGAACTCCTGACCTCAAGCAATCCTCCCACCTCGGCCTCCCAAAGTACTGGGATTACAGGCATCATAAAATATTTTAAAATGAGTTTTTAGCAATAATAACATCACTCCAAAAATTTTAACACTTCAAAGAAAAGTTCAGTCAATCTTTGATCAATTTTGGTTAAGTCAGTGAGGATACTTATATTAGAAATTTTGGGTCTGTTTTGGGTTTTTGCATGCTCTTGCTATCCAGCAGTGCTCACTGTGTATCTTAGGAAGGGTAATCAACTTTCTGTTAACACTTCAAACCACAGATAGCCTATGATATCTTCAGAAATAGCTTTAAGTTTATACCCTGAAACCAGCTCTAGAAAAGTACTTCTAGAATTGGAATTAATTAGATTATGACTTTTTTCTCTAAGAGCCCCAGTATTTCAAAACTGGTGATTCCATTGCCTTCACAGCAGCAGTAGGACCCAGTACGTTTTTACGTTTTTTTTCCTACACTGACAATGCAAATGCAAAGGCCCCAGTGCATTTTTTAGTTGCTTTTTCAATCCGTATGTTTAATATCTGTACTTCCTCCATCAAATTTCAGTTGTCTTATCTTGCCCTATGTAGCTTTAAATTCAGTGTAGTCAAATAAATTGTCACAAGCGAAACGATAATTTTGATCAACTGGTAAGCTAATGGGTGTCTTGCTTTTCAGCCTCTTCCAGTTGAGACTCTTCTCCTTGGTGGTCTTCTTAAGCAACAGACTCTTCCACAAGACAGTGTATCTTCAGTCTGCCCTGAGCAGCTCCACCTCTGCAGAGAAGTTCCCTTCACCGCATCCATCTCCTGCCAAACCGAAGGCTGCTGCAGGCCACTGAGTTGCCTGCCACCCAAAGGGGATGGGTGGGATTGGAGGGAGGCTGTGGCAGCTCT
The DNA here is from genome assembly GCA_963575035.1 of Avahi laniger. Classification (NCBI taxonomy): domain Eukaryota; kingdom Metazoa; phylum Chordata; class Mammalia; order Primates; family Indriidae; genus Avahi; species Avahi laniger. The sequence goes on from CAUYSK010037497.1 coordinate 9,885, forward strand.
GTTCCCTGCTCACCTCCGCCTGCCAGGGAAGGCAGGACCCATGCTGCCAAGGGCCCTCTGCATATTCACTTTTCTCTGAGGAATTGGAAGGTTTGTCTCCGGTGCACGTTAAGGCAGAATCTTCCTGACACCAGTGTGTGGATTCTTAACACCACCGTGAGTCTGAAAGGACCACAGGTTTTTCTGCAGCTGTTTTCTAGCATTTGCCATCCCCTGTGCCTGGACTGATTTGAATACTTTGATTTTTCTCCCTGTGCCATTTTACCCTCCCACCTTTCCTGCCTTCTACCACCCTTGGATGAATGGATTTTGTAATTCTAGCTGTTG
>CAUYSK010037498.1:0-11905 GCA_963575035.1 Avahi laniger
GGTGATTCCTTAAAGAACTAAAAGTAAGACATACCGTTTGATCCAGAAATCTCATTCTTGGGCATTTTCCCAAAGGAAAATAAGTCATTTTATCAAAAAGATACTGGTACTCAAATGTTTATTGCACAATTCACAATTGCAAAGATATGGAATCAACCCTAGTGCCCATCAATTTCTGAGTGGATTAACAAAATGTGGTATATGTATACCATGGAGTACTACTCAGCCATAAAATGGATTCTTTAATGTTTTTCAAACAATTTGGATGGAACTGGAGACCATTATCCTAACTGAATTATGTAAAGAATAGCAAATAACCACCACATGCACTCACTATTAAATTGGAACTAACCGATGTGCACACATGTGCACAGAGGGAAGTAAAACTCACCGGATATCAAGCAGGGGGATGGATTAGAAGGGGCTTGGCAAAAACCTACCTAAGAGGTAAAAGGAACACTATCTGGGTGATGGGCACACTTATAATCCTGACTCAGGTATAACAAAATAGATACATGTGACCAAAAGTATTGTACTGCCATAATATTTTGAAATAAAAAAAGAGTCTGAATAATCTACCAAGCAGATGACTTCAAATATTAGTCACAGAAAATTGCAAGTATCTTTTTAAATTACTCAGGGAGTTAAGGTACCAGGAGAAAAGGCAGACTATTTTTTTATTATCTTCTAGTTTACTGTCTATCTTTGCCTCTTTATACTTAGTTCTCATGCTGCAGAGCAAATGGAAGACTGAAAATCAAAAAGTTTTCTTGTTTTTCACTCCCATGACTATTTAATTGGCTTCCCAGGTTCTTCTATCAACTTTCCATCTCAAAGATCTATAAAATGTTGAAGTTAAGATTAACATAAAATGGAGGTTCTCCTTCCTAACACCCCACCCTACTCTCTAAGTAGAGACAGGATCTGCTCCCACTTACTCCTCCCCAACCTTTTCACTGTAGTTGCAAAGTATAGCTCTCAGCCCCTTTGCTGCCTTCCTCTGTCTCTGATACCACACTCTCCCTCCCTCAACACTGAAATTCAGCTCTTCCCATTCTCCAGACAAACTTCAGACCACTGTCTCCATCCCATGCTGACCAGGAGGAAGTGCCACAGATAGTTGTCTGTTTCTTTTCAACTGAAGGCAGCAGGCTCTTTGGTTACAGCAACCATTCATCCCGGAGATTTGTGATTTGAAATACTCTGTACATACCAAAATTTCAGGCTTGTAGAGACTGCTTTAAAGACTGAGAAAGCGGTCAGGTAGAAAAAGAGGTTAAGTTTTCTAGTTCTTTTTTCTTCTCAACTCAGTGCTAGCTCATATTAAAAAAAAAAAAAAAAGTGACAGGGCTCTTAGTAACTTCTTACCCTAAGTGTGAATGAAAACAGAGAGCCCACGAATTAATGTTGATTCCATTTGCCAGATCTCTCAGTGCAACCTCTAAAATAGAATAGCAGGGACTAGGCACTGGGGTGTGTATGTGTGACAGGACATTACTGTATAAACTATTTGGGGATTATATACAGTTCAGGATTAGCAACACCTTAGCACATTTCCATTAGAATTTGATAAATGGTGAAAAAGACACAAAATTAGCTGCCTAATATCTGCAGCAGCTGAAGACAATGAGAAAACATTCATTTTTGTTCTGTTCATGCTTCCATTTCCAAAGTTAACCATATACTTTCTAGGTTCTGATGTGACCACTCAATTGCTACCTACTAGCATACAAAAATGATTTTTATTTTTGAAAATATTTTTAAATGTTTGCATTTGAAATTTACCTTTCATATCTTATATTACATCAAGAGGCTAAGTTCAGCCCATAAACAAAGGTACTGACAATTTTTAATTAAAATTAAAAATATGACAAAAAAATTTTAGCCAATCCAAAATTAAAAAAAATGTAAAGGTTACTGGAGTAAGAATCAGGGGAACCCAATTCTGTCTAACTCATATGATGACTTCAGATAAGATATCCTCTTTGAGCTTTGTTGTCTGGGTATAATACTAACTATTTCACCTCACAAAGAGGTTAGAAGTCTCAAAAGGACAGATTCCTAAATGGCTTTGAAAATTATTAAGCTCTGCACAAAACATAAGCATTTTATATTCCCTCTAGTTCCTGGAGTTCTTAATTCTAATACAGAAGTGCTTTATGCATTCAGTGATACAGCCGGTATACTAATTATTACCACAAATAATTTCCATAGAGGTTAAAGAACTACCTGTGATTTTTTTATAAATTGTATAATTGTTGTAGAGGGTAAGGACAGTGAGATTAGGTAGTTCAAAAAACTAACAAAATTAATTTTTTCCAGAGAAAAGCAACCAGGAGAGTAAGGAGTCAATTAAGGAGTCAATAAATCTGTTACATCAAGAATGTCTGATAGAGTGGTGGGAAATGTTTAGTCTGGAGAAGACTAGAGTGGGTAATGAAGGATATTTTCAGAAATCCAAAGGACGGTCATATGCAAGACAAATTAAGTATTTTAGTGGCAGAAGACAAAACAAAAATCAGACCCAAAAGGGAAGAAAAATAACACACGCAATGGAGATACATCAAAGGGACATAAAAGCCAACTGAAAAATCTCCCAATGGTGAAAGCTGGAAATATGTGAAAAGCAAAACAAAGAAAGTAGTAGTGGATTATAACACAAAGCTTAAAATAAATATCCATGAGTCCATACTCATATAAATAAGTGATTAATCAAATAAATAAATGAGGGAGCACAGACACATCTCCACTGCAAAATAATTCCAAATAAATTATTCAAGTACTCCATCCTCAAGGAGGTGGCACATAACTCTCCATTATTAAAGTATGTACCACCAAAAGTGATTCTTTTCAGAAAGTACATTATACGGAAAAAAAGAAACTTTGCACTAGAGAAGCCTGACAAACACTAACTTAGCTGAGTGATCATGGTCAACATAAACATTGTAAAATCATGTTGATAATATATCCCTTTGGGACAATGTGATGAGAAGAGCAATTTACCTTTGTGGTCTTCCTCCCCAGAACAAATTACGACAGTCTAACTATGAGAAAAATATTAAGCAAATTCCAATTGAGGGACATTCTATAGAATACCTGACCATTAATCATCAAAATTTTCTGGGTGTTTGAGAACAAGGAAAGCCTGAAAGATCATCACAGTCAAGAGGAGCATAAGAAGACAGGGTGACTAAACATAACATTGTATCCTGTATGGTATGCTGGAATGGAAAAAGGACATTAGGGGAAAACTGAAGAAATGTGAATAACATATATTATACTCTATCAATATTAGTTCACTAATTGTGACAAATGTACCACACTAGTGAAAGATGTTAATAATAGGGGAAACTGAGTGTGTACTACATGGGAACTCACTGCACTATTATCACAGTAATTCCATAAATTTAAAACTGTTCTAAAATAAAAAGCTATTTAAAAAACACAGGAAATCCTAAAAATCCCCTCCTCCAAATTCTTAAAATTCATGAACAACTTCAGCAAACTTACAGAATACAAAATTAACATGCAAAAATCAGTAGCATTTCCATGCAACAATGGACAATCAGAAAAAGAAATGAAAACAATTTCATTTTCAGTACCATAAAAAAGAATAAAATATTTAGGAATAAACTTAACCAAGGAGGAGCAGTTCCGTTCTGGTGATTGAATTTTGAAAATGAGCCTTGTGAGTTACCTGAGACCATGGTGGATAATAATGAGCTGAAAACTGTAGTGGAAGCAAATCCACTTCAACCTACACATGAATTAGCAGCAAGGTTTGACCTTACTATTCTAAGAATATTGAACTATTTGAAACAAAAAGGCAAGATAAAGAAGCTGAATAGATGGGTCCCACATGAATTAAATGAGCATGAGAAGAGAAATCATCTTGAAGCTTGTCTTTCTTTGTTCTTACAACACAAAGGTGAACCATTTCTACACCATATCATTACATGTGATGAAAAATGGATTGTTTTTGACAATTTCAAGCATTTGGCATAATGATTTGGTAAAGATGAAATGACGAAACACAGTCCAAAACCTAATATTTATCAAAAAAGGTTAATGGTATTTATTTGGTGGTCCAGTTCCACTACAGCTTCATGAAACCTGATAAATCGATTACAACAGATATTTACTGCAACCAACTAGACAAAATGATAAGAATGCTTTCAGTTAAGTGAAATTGGTCAATAGAGACAGGTCAATCCTCTTGCAAGACAATGCTTGACCACTTGTTGCATAAACAGTACTGCTCAAACTACAGAAGCTGGACTTCAAAACTCCCTGTCTTCCACCTGTCATCCACCCTGTTATCCACCATATTTACCAGACCTTCCGCTAACTGACTACCACTTCTTCCAGGCTTTGGACCATTTCTTGCAAGAAAAAATATTCAATTCTCAACAAGCTGTGGAAAATGCCTTTCATGATTTCATTATCACTTGCTCTCCAGGTTTCTTCACTGCTGGCATAAACAAACAATGGTTAAGATGACAAAACTTGTTGGTAGCTTAGGTGCATACTTTGATTAATTGTACTGCTTCTTTGAGATATAATAAACTAAACATTTGATTTGAAATTGAACATTTCATATTTAATGATGTAAATAAAATAATCTTAAGCAAAAAGAACAAAGTTGAAGATATCACACTCCCTGATTTCAAAATATATTATAAAGCAATTGTAATCAAAATGGCATGGTACTTGCATTACAATAGCCACATTCACTGATGAAACAATATAAAGAGCCCAGAAATAAACCCATGTACTTATCATCTATTAGATTTTGACAAAGATGCCAAAAACACAATATGAGGAAAGGACAGTCTTCAAAAATGGTGTTGGGGCAACTAGATATCCACATGTAGAAGAATAAAATTGGACTATTCTTATACACCATACAAAAAAAAAATCAACCCCAAATGAATTAAAGACTTAAATATAAGACCAGAAACTGTAAAACTTCTAGAAGAAAACATAGGGGAGCAGCTCCATTTCACTGGGTCTGGGCAAGAATTTTATGGATATGACCTCAAAAGCATAGGCAACAAAAGCAAAAATAGACTAATAGGATGGCATTAAACTAAAATTCTTCCAGCAAAGGAAACAACCAACAAAGTGAAAAGCCAAGCAACAGAATGGGAGAAAATATTTGTAAACTATGTATTGGATAAAGTGCTAATGTGCAAAATATACAAGGAACTCAAACAGCTCAATTGAAAGGAAAAAAATTAATAGGATTTTAAATATAAGTAAAAGACCTAAAGAGACATTTCTGAAAAGAAAACATACAAATGGCCAACACAGGTATGAAACAAACAAACAAACAAACAAAACAAGCTCAACATCACTAATCATTAGGTAAATGCAAATTAAAACTACAATGAGATATTACCTCAGAAATGATAAAAGTCTTTTATCAAAAATATAAAAAATAACAAGTGTTAGTAAGGATGAAGAGAAAAGGTAACCTTTATAAACTGTTGATGGAAATGTAAATTGGTATATCCATTATGAAAAAATGGTATAGATGTTCCTCAAAAAACTTAAAATAGAACAACCACATGATCCACTAATCCCACTTCTGTATTTATGTCTAAAGAAATTGAAATTAATGTGTTCAAAGCAATGTGCACTTCCATGTTCATTTTAACATCATTCACAATAGCCAAGATATGAAATCAAGCTACTTGTCCATGAATGAATGAATGAATAAATGAAATGTGGCATCTATACACAATGAAATTTTATTAAGGCTTAATTAGAAGAAAATTCCATCATTTGTGATGACATGGATGAATCTGGAAGACATTATGCTAAGTAAAATAAGCCAGGCACAGGAAGACAAATACCACATGAACTCACTTATATGTGAAATCTTAAAAAGTTGAACTAACAGTAGTGAGTAGAATTATGGTTACCCAAAGTTGGGGGAGGTGGTGGGATGGGGGGAATAAAGAGTTGTAGATCAAAGGGTACAAAGTTTCAGAGAGTCAGAAGAATAGGTTTTGAAATCTGTTGCACAGCAGAATAACTATAGTTAATAATAATTTATATTTCAAAATAACTCAAAATTTCAAATGTCTCACCATAAAAAAGGTAAGTGAAATGGTTAATGTGTCAATTGATTTAATAATTTCACATTATATACATATCAAAACAACATTGTATTCCATAAATTGATATAATTATGATTTGCCAATCAAAAATATTAATAAAAACACAATGAGAGTGAAACAAGCAATTGTTTATTAATAAATTGAATAACCTAGACAAAATGCACAAATTCCTAGAAGCATAAAAGAAAATTACAGAACAATATACCTAAGGACATTACTAAAAAAATCAGTAACAAAATACTAAGAAACTGAATTCAGCAATATATTAAAAGTTTTATATACCATGACTAAGTGGGATTTATTCCTGAAATGCAACGGTGTTTCAAAATACAAATATTGATTGATGTAAAATACAACATTAACAATATAAAAGACAAAAACATATGATATCTCAATTGATACAGAACAAAAAATATTTTACAATACTCAACACCTTATATTAAAAACACTGAATAAACTAAGAATAGAAGAAAGCTACCTCAATGTAATAAAAGCCATATAAGCCCACAGCAAACATCATGCTTAATGGTGAAAGAATGAAAACATTTTCTCTAAGATTAAGAGAGGAAAAAAGTCAGCTTTCACTACTTCTATTCAGCTTAGTATTGGAAGTCCTAGCCAGAGTAATTAGAAAATTAAAAAAAAGTGCATCCAAATTAGAAAAGAAATAAAATTAATTATGTTCACAGATGATATAAAAGTATATGTAGAAAACTCTAATATTCTGCAAAAAAATAAAACTGTTAGAACTAATAAAAAGATTTAGCAAAGTAGCAGAATACAAAGTCAACTTGCAAAAATCAGTTACATTTTAATACTAACAATAAACAATTTGAAAAGGGGATTAAGAAAAAGATTTTACATACAGTGACATCAAATAGAACAAAATATTTATAAATTAACCAAAAAGGTAAAAGACTTCTACAATGAAAACTACGAAATATATATTTACCAAATAAAAGAAGAGATAAATAAACAAATGGAAAGACATTCCATATATGAGGAATGGAAGACATCAATATTTCCAAAAGCAATCTAAAGTTTTAATGCCATCCTTATCAAAATTACAATAACTTTTTTCTTTACAAAAACAGAGAAAAAAATGCTAAAATTCATATGAACCTATAAAAATCCATAAATAGCCTAAACAATCCCCCGAAAGAACATGAAATCTGAAAGATTCACATGTCCTGTTTTCAAAATTGACTACAAATATTTAGTAATCAAAACAATGTGGTGCTGGCATGATGACAGACATATGGACCAACTTAATGGAACAGAAAGTCCACAAACAAACCCTGGAAGGTGCTAAGACCATTATGGAGGATGGAAGACAGTCTTCTCAACAAATGGTACTGGGAAATTTGAATATGCACAGGCAAAATAATGATATGTGACCCTTAACTAACACCAAATACAAAAGTTAACTCAAAATGGATCTATGATCTAAATGTAAAATCTAAAACTGTGAAACTTTTAGAAGAAAACATGGCAAAAAGTTTCATAACATTGGATTTGGAATTAATTTCTTCTATATGACACCAAATATAATTTTATTTCTAATTATATTTGGAAATAAAAAAAGAGAAAATGAATTTTTTTTAATTTTTAAAATCAAAACACATTATCTATAGAGTAAAAACATAACCCAGAATAAAAGAAAAGTATTTGTAAATCATATACTGATAAGGGATTAATAGCCAGAATATATAGAGAACTCTCAAAACTCAACAACGACAACAAAAATCAAACAATCTTATTCCAAAATGGGGGAAAGATCTACAGTAAGCAAAACAGCAAGATACAGGCAAAAGAATAGAGATATAGATCTTTGAAACAAGACAGAGAACCCAGGCATAAAGCCATCTTCATATTGTCATCTAATCTTCAACAAAGCAGATAAAAATATACATTGGAGAAAAGAAACTTAATTCAATACATGGTGCTGGGAAAACTGGATAACCACATGAAGAAGATTGAAACTGAATCCCCATCTATCACCTCTCACAAAATCAACTCACGATGAATAAGACACTTAAATCTAAAGCATGAAACCTTAAGAATTCTAGAAGAAAATGTTGGGAAAATTCTTTCAGACATCAGCCTAGGCAAAATTTTATGAAGAAGACCCCCAAAGCAATCACAGCAACAACAAAAATAACTGAATGGGACCTGATCAAATTAAAAAGCTTCTGCACAGCCAAGAAAACTATTATGAGAACAAAGAAACAAACTACAGAATGGGAGAAAATATTTGCATTCTACACACTGATAAAAGGCTGATATCAAGATCCATATAGAACTTAAGAAAATTAACAAGAAAACATCAAACAACCCCATCAATAAATGGGCAAAGGACATGAACAGAAACTTTTCAAAAGAAGAAAGAATAATGGCCAGCAAACATATAAAAAAGTGCTCAACATGTCTAATCATCAGGGAAATGCAAATCAACACTAAAATGAAATGTCACTTATCTCCATTAAGAATGGCTTTTATCAAAACAAAACATGTTGGCGTGGATGTGGAGATATAGGAACACTTATACAATGCTAGTGGGACTGTAAACTAGTGCAACCTCTGTGGAAAGTAATTTGGAAATACCTTAAAGAGCTACAAGTAGATCTACCATTTGATCCAGCAATCCCATTACTGGGCATCTACCCAAAAGAACAAAAGACATTCTATAAAAAAGACTAAGTGAAAATGTCCATATTCTCAGACAATATTTTGCTTTATGTAGAAAAATACTAAGGAATTTACCAAAACAACAATAACAAAAAGTCTTGTAGTTGAAAAAAGTGAATATTGCAGGCTTTCAGGACATGGAATATATATGTAAATAATCAATTTTATTTCCACACAATAACTGCAAACAACTATACAATGAAGTAAAAACATCCATTTTCAATAGTATCAAAAAGCTAGAAATAGGTAGGAATAAATTTTAGAGCGGTTGAGGGAAGACATCTAATCTGAAAACTACAGAACATTTCTGAGAGTAATTTAAGCAGACCAAATGAATGGGGAAACATGGCCATCTACAAAGATTGGAAAAGTGAATGTTGTTAAAGTGATAATTCTCCCAAATTGATCTTTGGAGTCAACAAAATCTAAACCAAAATCTCATCAGGCTTTTGTGGAAAGTGAAAGATTATTCTAAAATTAACAAATTCCAAATACTTAAAATAGTCAAAACAATCTTGAATAAGTAGAAATTAATTGGAGGACGACATTACCAGATTTCACAGCTTACAATGAAGCTACAGACAATGTGGCAGTTACATGTATAGACAAACAGATCAATGGAACAGAATAGAGAGTTGAGATGTAAACTAATGATTATAAGTTCAATTGATTTTTCAATAAAAGTTCCAAAGAAGTACAATGGGAAACACAAAGACTTTTTAACAAATGGTGATGTAACAAGTGGATATCCATACAGGAAAAAAATGCCAGCCTTGATTTATGTTCAACATCACATGCAAACTTAATTCAAATTGAATCATGAAGTGACTGTAAAAGCTGAAACAATAAAAGTTAGAAAACTATAAATCGCTCAAAGTGAACCGAGGGTAAGTAAAGTATTCTTAGACAAAATAAAATGATCTCCATAAAAGAAAACAGTTATAAATTATGCTTCATCTTATTCAAAATTCTGATTATCAAAAGATATCATAATGAAAATTAACAAGCAAACCACAGATGAGAACATATATTTTAGACATATCCAGAGTGCATTTTTAAAAAATCTTACAACTCATAAAGTTCAATAAATTCCATAAGTGAATGGACAAATGATTTGAACAAACACATCTAAAAAGGAACTATAAAAATGACCCAAAAGCTCATGAAAGTGTCTTTAAAACTGTTAACCAAGAGGAAAATACAAATTTTATCTACAATGAGATATCATTTTATAAACACCTCAGTGATGAAAATTTTAAACAGACCATTAATACCAAATATTGGCATGGGTGTGGAACAGTGGAAATTCTCGCACATTGCTGGTGTTGATGTAAAATAGAACAACTACTTTGTAAAATGTTTGGCAGTTTCCCATAAAGTTGAACATACAGCTACCTTTGACCTAGCAATTATACTTCCCAATAGTTATTCAAGAAAAATTAAAATATATGTCTACAAAAATTAGACATATTCACAAATGTTTATAGATTTATTTATAATACCTCAAAACTGTAAATAATACAAAATTCCATCAACAGAATAGATATATACTATACTTTATATTCATACAATGCAATGAATTTCGCTTATCAATAAAAAGGGACAGACTGATTCTGTTAACACGTGTAAATCTTACAGATATTTTAGTGAACAAAATAAGCCAAAGGAAAAAAAACACATATAGTATGATTTCCCTCCTATGAAGTTGAAAAGTAGGAAAAACTAACATATGGTGAAAAGAAAAGCTAAGTATGGTTGCCTCTGGGCTGAGGGGTGTAGGGTGATGGACTGGTATGGGAAAGGAGAGAGTTCTTTGATTTGAAGGAAATTTTGTGTATCTATTAATACTATTGTTCATCGCATGGGTATATTCACCTTTTAAGGCTCATTAAATTGCACTCTTTGTGAATTTCAATATGTGTAAATTTTACCTTACAATAGAAATAAGTGAGTGGTAAACTCTAGTTAATGTATTGAAGATAATAAGATCCATGTTCCTCACTGTTAAGGAAGATAGTTTCAAAATTGGAAAAGGGTAAAACTGGTAGGTACTGCGTGACATTGGATTGGTATTGGAAGTATCAACATATATCAATATTGTATATCAAATATATGTGTGTTTGTGTGTGTGAAAGAGAGACAGAGATAGAGAGAAAGAAAGACCAAGAGGACAAGGAAGAGCAAGAGAGAAAAAAAGAAATAAGCACACCTAATATTCTGATTTGGGTTTCTAAATATTAATACTGCTTTCCACTAAAAGGATTCAGAGCTTATTGGAGAAAAGGTTATTATTTCCAGAGCTGGAAATGAACAATATGAGCCTGAAGCATCTTGCTGTATTGCATAGGAGGAACTCAAAAAATCACAGAAATATGTCAAACTAACACAAACCAGTGAACAGAGGTCCATCTCATCATATTGAGAGTCGTTTGAGCATCAAAGTAAATAATGAAAGGAATGGATTGTAAATGACTGAATAAAATAATAAACTTAGAGTACACCCTGATAAAAGTAAATAAATACTTAATAAACAAATCCCTTCCTCATAGTAGAATGCCAAATAATAAACACAGCAAGAATAATACATGTAGGAATCACCAATGAATGCTGAACTTAAAGGGTAGATGTGACAAGGACAAGAATACTTTTACAGTTTCAAAATATTTCCGAACAAAGTACTTATTCATATCAAAGGAAAAATAGTAATATCATCATTCAGAATTGTGGGGAATACCATCTGAACCAAGACAACAAACCTAGCGTCAACAAAATTGAGACAAGCAGCATTGGTGTCAAATAGTTACTCTGAGAAAGACATATTACCAGAGTAAATGCAATGATAGAGTCGTAAGACAAACCTAAATTCAGGACATTCTACAAAATAACAGGCCTATTTTCTGAAAATATATTAAACCCAATACACACAAAGAAACATTGGGATTTAAGAGATATGACAGTTAAATGCAATTTATAATTTTGGATTTGACCCTGGAAAAGAAAAACAAATAATTGTAAAAGATATTATTGTAAAACTTAAATCTGAATATTGTCTGTGGATGAGATAATTTTCTGATTTTTCCTAAATTTTAAAT